>JAHZNG010004282.1:0-10469 GCA_027744375.1 Orchesellides sinensis
TGTATTGCCAAAACTTGTATACGTAAGCATTTGCGGAAGAACATGAAACAAAAATTGAATCTCTTGTCAGCATTTTCCCTCATTCACCATTCCTTTCTATTTGTCTCGTACATAAAATGGCTGTACCAACATAATCAAAATAAGAATATCATTAGCTGTCTGGTGAATAAAAAGATATATTTTAACATTAGCATTGATGATAATAAACGCAGGTGTATTCATTTTATAGTTATAAAATCTATTCGTATGAAATAATTGTGAGCAGCACATGCTGCCAGTTAACTTGCTTGCATATTTTTACTTTTAAACAATTCCCTTTCATTTTACATCTTTTGTTTTTAAGGAATGCATTCAATTCAGCCTGACAGAGTCAACTCTCAAGTTTGAAATATATCAGTGCACACACGTCCCGCTTTTTTGCTCCTCCAGGGGTTTGATACATGCACAAACATCTCCAAGTTTGCATTTAGGATTGCACCACTACTGCTTAAGCTGCTTCCAGCAATTTTTTATGTTTGTACAGGCATTCGTGTAAATACATACACACAAATATACTAACATACCTTTGATATAAATGTCTATATGACGTACACAAGCCTTTTCATAGATAAAGTTTCCTGCAATATGTAAGCTCTTCAGCTTGACGGGCCTATTGCTTTTTCTCATAAAGCCACTTTCCATTTCCAGACAAAATAACGTGGAGAGTTTTCAAGTCCCAAATGGAGATTGATGTTTGTGCCTTTGCATTCTAATGATTCCTTCTCTTCGTGGTTGTTTAAGTTGAGGCAGAGATGAAGAGAGGTGTTTTTATGCTAAAAGATATGCTCATTCATCTGATCTCGTGAAATGGAAGAAGTAAAAGTAAGACCATAAGAGCATTGTGTGTGTGCTTTTGAGCTTATAGTGAAATATTATGTGTAATAATGATATGCATTGAGGAGGACTGAGTAAGAGTGAGCGGTACTAGCTACTACTGCTGTGTGGTATTATTAGAGAGAAGAGAGGAACAATTCCGCCTGGGCCTACCTACAACTTCCCGTCATTACTTGCGGATATTTTCTGCCTTTTGTTCTCCTAGTATATCATATAACAAAAACTATAGTTAAAACTACAGATAAAAACACAAGAGTTAGGAGACTATAGGAAACTTCAGCTGCGTATTCACTTCAAGTGATTGCATAATACTCGACACGAGTGAGTGAATGAATGAAGGAATAAAAGCTGCTTCATTTTTCTACAATGTGCATTGCAGTTTCACATACTCTTTTTTGTTCTCTCCGACAATACTCTCATTACTGATATTACGAGTACACAATGAAAGAGAGCCGTTCCATCTGACAGGATTTCACTGCAATGCTGAGTAATGACTGTGATATTTACATTTTGCTTGATATCTTATTTTAATTGCTTCAAAACCCCAGAATATTTTAGTGACTTTTGTTGATTCGCATTAAATTTCTAATCATCCGTTTTAAATTGGCTATGGGAAAAGAGTATCAAACTATTTCCGGGATTGGCACATTTTTGCTGTGTCTCTTTACTCGTGAATAATCGATTGTACAAGAAATTAAAGTGATACGCGTCTTATCGACACCCATGATCAGAAGTTGAAATTACTTAAGTGAATAATATGGATAATGGATTGTGCGGGATGTAAAACTGTATACAAGCAGCTAAAGCATGAGTTTATTAGATGATTCGGTTAACTGAAGGGAATGCAGTAATTTTCTCTTAATATTCCCATTTCCCGTAATTGCACTTGAAAGCTCGTACGTTCTGATTCGGTGAACGTGAGTAATACTCTTTCACATGCATGAATGTATAAAAATACATATGTACATAATATGATCTTTACGCATACTATGGATATTATGGATCCACATAATAACTGGGTGAAATACGTTCACATCCCATCACACATATAACTCCAGACGGACCAAAACCACAGCTCACCACCTAATTCTTAACTTAATTGACATTTGTGGGGACTCATTATTACTGTGAACAGTAATGTGCAAAAAAGCTGTCTATAAAATGTAATATGTAATATACATGCAAGTTTTCACACGAGGAATTCTAATCTTAACCCACATACCTCCACGCAAGGCATTCATAATGATATTACCAAGGAAGTCAGGCATATTGGGGCTGCAAAGGAACTATGGGCTCGTTAACTTAAAAGATGAAAATGAAATGTGGCTTAAGAATAGATTATACTTGTGGCTATGATTACGTTCCACACACCAGCATGAAGTAGCAACCTATTCTATCAAAGCTTGGTTGAAAGCATTCAGAAACTAATACAAACTTCCATTTTCCCCTTTACAAAATTTTTATGTAATGCCATTTTTCTCAGCTGCTTTCAGTCGCAGAATTTTTGAATGATGGTATTACCCCTCGAAAAAGTAGTTACCACGCTTTCCAAAAAGTAGCTCTAAACTTGCAACACATACTTTTTTGTATTGGATACATATCAGACTTTTTAAGAAGCTAAAAAAGAAGAAAGACCATTTGGCTCAGCTTCTCTGACTCTTTATTATTAATCCTACTTTTCTCAAGGTTTTCCTATATGGATCGATGTAACGTAACGAGTTTTTCCTAAAAAATATTTTCAGGATTTTTCCAATATCCATTTTTTCTTTAGCTTCGATAAAATATCATGCAGTAAAGAATTTTCAATGGTAAAAGGGTACAGAAAATTATGAGCTTCGTATATGCCAGCATAATATTCATAGATTCTAAAGGATGGAATTATTTTGTCGAATATCAAGGCATGCTTGAATGGATGGATGCGTGCGTGGGTGACTGACTGGATGAGAATATAACTGGAGACAAGAAGCAGGGATTTACGGGCCCCACGCTTATTAAGTTGAAACTGGATAATTTATGCCTGTTTAAGGCAACAGCAATGAAGCCAGGAATCTTCATTTTTATAAAGTTCACTCGCCACAATAAAAACTTTTTCAAATTCGTATACCCAGATATCTTCTCATTCTCGAATGTACTTTGAAACAGTGTTGAAGGACCGAGTCTATCTGATACATGTTTCATGAATTAGGGTCCCACGGGAATAGATCTACATTTTATTTACCCTTTCATAGTTTTTCTCCTTTTTGTTGTAACCAAACTGAATAAACCTTTCTCGTCCTTTTTCCTGGATTATTTAGCTCAAATATTACATGACACACATGTACACATATTTGATATAAAACGGAAAGCTCACAAGGTTTCACAGTATTCATACTAAAACTGCTTTCACTATGTCTAATAGCACGTAATATTGAAGGACGTCTAGCGCTTCAAATCTCTATACGGCTGAAAGCACCACACCAACAAAATCCACATCGTTTCGTATAATATATTTCATCTCTGCTCTTTGTCCGTCATATCAAGTGGGATATTTTTGCATTAATATAACGTCTCCGTCATCGCTGCGTCAACTGCTAGCCACGCATTTGTATACATTAGGCTAAGCATAGAAGAATACAAATGCCACAAAAAACGAACCTCTAAAATACGGTTCAGCCAGCAGAGTTCCGCTCATAAAAAGCTAAATTTTAAAACAGGTTCTGAATAGTATTATAATTTAAATACATACAAAAAGTAAATATTTTGGTTCATACAAGAACATACGAGTGCATCTTAGGGACATTTTTATTTAAAAGAACCTATGTATGTATACAACCTTGTTCCTTATGTGCTTTCACCTATTAATATATGCATCCATATCCATGTTATTGCCATAAGTTGGGCAAGAACATAAAGAGATTTAACCTGAGGTTACGTCAAGAAGAAAAGGAAAAATACGGTTCAGCCAGCAGAGTTCCGCTCATAAAAAGCTAAATTTTAAAACAGGTTCTGAATAGTATTATAATTTGAACACATACAAAAAGTAAATATTTTGGTTCATATAAGAACATACATACAAGTGCATCTTAGGGACATTTTTATTTAAAAGAACCTATGTATGCATACAGGCTTGTCCCCTTTGTGCTTTCACCTATTAATATATGCATCCATATCCATGTTATTGCCATAAGTTGGGCAAGAACATAAAGAGATTTAACCTGAGGTTACGTCCAGAAGAAAAGGGGCTTATTCTACCTTCAATAGCTAAGATATAACTATGAAAGAGGACGGGAACGACAGAAGGAAAAGAAAAGAAGAAAAAGTTGAATGAAAGACTATTACTAAAGTAGTTTGCAAAGAATAGGCTGTGACTGTTGTGTCCCAGCTTATCACTATATATCGCAGCATCTGCTTCTTTTCCTTACTGCTCTCCTACACCACATATTCTTCCTCGTAGATAATATCAGAAAAGAGAAAGTACACCGGTGAAAGTTTTTATCTGCAGAAAAACTAATACTGCTGCTGTTCTCTTGGTGAATACGAATAGTGTTTGTTTGTTTGTGCGGTACTCTTGTCTAAACGCAAAGCTAAAGAGGAGATATAGCCATCCAAAACATTTTACATAATATGGATAAGATACACATCAGCAAAACGGCGACATCAGGGAAAATACTAAATCCAAGTGGGTTTTGCATTCATTCTCAACTGGCAAATTCAAACACGCACAGAGCGCATGCAAGATAAAGTCAGACAGAAACACATGTAAAATGCAAGCTAGTACGAATACCACGGTTTCAACAAACTTTACATAGAATACATGGTTTCTGCTTTGGTCGCCGCGGTATAATGGAACGGACACAAAGAGTGAAAGGAAAAACTGTCACGATGACGGTGTGTGGCAACGCAAACAGCAGCAGGAGACTTTGATAAGGCTTCATTTTGCAAAAAAGGTTTTTACTACTTGCCGTCTGCTAATGCATGCTCGTTGTCGTTACCCGCACCGACATTATGTCTTGCTTTGTACGATTGAAATGGTAAGTGCGTATATATATATACATCTACATACATTTGTATAACATGCAAGACCTGCCGGTTAGCTTTTCCACTCCCTGGTTCTCATTTAAAGTAAACTTATTTGTAAAAGCAGCCTGACAAACTGGCTCATACATAAATGCATTATGTGTATACAGCAAAGCAGGGTTGCACGTGTAGCCTGGTCAATATGACAGGAGTCTAGCTTGCAAGATACTTTGCAGGAGGTACTTTCTTTCTATGGCAGCTTTTCCTTATTTTTTTCTTTTTGGCACTATGCTCATATATCTTCTAGGTAAGCTTACGCATTTTGCGTTCTGCTGACTTCTGCTTACGACGTAGCAACAATGCAGTATGTTTGAACACAAACTTGTTTATAAAAAACATTTACAGAGTTGCTAGTGAGAGTATATATACACTTCTCCAAAAGAAAGTGCCTTTTTGGCAGTGGCCCTATGAGAGCTTTTAACTTGTCCAAATAGAAAAAATGGACGCAGTATAATAGGTAATAGGCATGTGCTTTCTCAAGATCTTATTCATTGAATTCAATATCCATTTTCTCTTTCAGTTTTCGTAACAATTCCTCCTTATAATGTGGTGGGGACTTATGCACATACACCAAAGCTCAATGCTTTACTGCTGCGTGCAAACACTTATCTATGTTATGTTGCAATATTGCATCTCTCTCTTTTCCTATTGCAATACAATGTACGTAAAGCCATACATTATATACATTCTTACATACATTTTATATACCTATATGGACATTGTTGGTCAAATAAACCTGTACCTATTATCCTCCTTTCACTTCTACGCTTCCACAGCATTAGTCATTTCCAGCCTACAGTCTGTTTCAGAATGGAGCTCAAACCATGGTCCTGTCCAGCATTATTTGCACAGCGTGATTAAAGTGCTTACTTCGTGGACGTTAGTAGGCTACATCACTACTTACATGCTAGAGGAATGAAATTGCATTGGTCAACTCACGGTCTCGGTCAATGCCATTAAAGCCATTGCTAAAAAAATGTGTATACATGTACTTACGCCTGATATGTGTGCACTTCTATTTTTTCATTGTGTAAATGGATACTGATTGTGATTGAGTGAGTGGAGAGCTAGAGCTTAAGCTCAGTAAACATCGTGAGCTTCATGTTATATCCCAAGATATCATAGTGTTTTCTCATCTATCCATTGAAAGACAGAATCCTCTCTTATGAAATGAACAAGAAATTTTTTATTTGTCCAATATTTTTTTTACTGTGGTACACAGATATTGCATGATGTTGTGACAGTAGAAAAGTCAGGAGCAATATGGCACGAGCCGTACCTAAGCTTGTAAACTTCTAATAGTTTAGAGTATGTATAGGCATGCCTGCCTTATGTTCATGACTTGAGGAAGATTTTCTTAGTCCATATGAAGAATTCGTCTAGAAAGTTAGGTAAATAATAGTAGTATCAAGAACGTCAGCCTTTTCTCGGCCTGTACTTTCAGGATAACAAGCAAGACCAAATATCAATATTGACAAAAGGATGCGCTAAATTACTTTGGTTAGATGGATGAATTGTAATTCTTTAGTTAAGCCAGTAGAATGTCTTGTTTGTTAAGCTAAAGAAAACGGTTGGAAGTTTTTATTGATTGTTGGAATCATTTTTATTAATACTGTCTTCATGCTAAAATAAGACTTCCTGTATTTTCCACTGCCGATGAGCTAGAGTTTCGGTAAAGTAATCAATAATTCTATCTAATGTAAACATGTCATAATAATAAAGATGACTTACCAGAAAGTCTTGTCTGGGCTATAAGTAAGTGGCCATCAGCGGTGATGATGTAATTGGGATCTCGTTTGGGGTCGATAGTTCGTCCATCCCGAACCCAGGAAATGACTGGCATAGGAATCCCATCGGGTGGGATGCATCGAAGTTCCGTCTGAGAATCCATTTCCACACTCTTCGTATACGGTGACTGTTCAAAGTACTTTTTCAAATCTGGAAGAAAAGAAAACCGGAAAACAAGGAATAAGATAAATGATTTGGTATTTTATGTGCGATGCATCTTAAGAATAAAAAATGCACTGAGTGAGCGCATAACATTGAAAGGACGAAGAAAAAATAGATTGAAAGACATAGCAGTGCGTTCTGCCTGTAGTTCAAGTTCAAATGATAATGGTCTCTCATATGTACTCTCTGATCTTTTGCGATATAATGTCACCGTCAATGCCTACTATTCTATCGCCATTATAATACTTCTATAGAGCTTTAATGTAATTCAACATAGGTACATACTATAACACATGTACACGCACGTTTATGACTACGCACAAAAAATGTTGCATTGGATGGTTTCACGTTATAAAGAGTAGACATACACCAGCTTATATGCAAGTGCAATCTTACGAAACGGAAGCGAAACGCCATTTTCTCAGTTCTCTACTCCTCTTCGTCGTCTTGCAGATGACTATTATTTACAGCGAGCAATGTAAAGTGTCAGAAAAAAAGCAACGCATGAAGCAAGGAACTAGCATTTATGGAAGGAAGTAAACGATTGTCTGTCGCCCCTTCTGCTTCATCTTGTAATCTCCTGCTATATACAGCCGTATACTATGGGTAAAGTTCTTTTTACCTTAAAAGAGGTGATGAAAAATGCTACCATTATGTGTAAGTATCCCGTTCCATCATCAAGATAAGTCTTACAAGACGCTGGTGAACACGAATCAAGAAAAAAGATCACGCCTAGTGTTTACTACTAAATTGCGTATTGCATCACTACCATACAATAATACAGCTTCATGCATTACCTTACGTGCATCCTGATGATAATGTACAAAGTGGAACTTTACATAAATTCCATTTCTATTGGAAAGGCTACATGTATTTCGAAAGTTTCAAACAAATGGTCACCTGCTTAATGAACCTTGGAAGATTTTCTACATCATTCCCATACCTTGCTTTGATATCACGCTAACAAATACGAGAGTATAAGAAAACATTGCCACATTCCTATTTTGTCCCAATCATGTGAGTTGCTTAACATGACACCTGACATTCTCTTCTGAAAATAGTTTTTACATTTGAACTACAATTCATTTCATCACATACGTATTTATTATGGCTTCATGGTCTTTTAACAAGCGTTTTCAAGTCCATTAAACAAGCATATTTAACCTTATTCATCTCGTAAATGGTTTTTAGTATTACGCATAATATAAAGCAGTTTATTAATGGAATGCCAAAAAAGAGCTTGGGAAGGGCGGACCAGCACATCATCAATATAATCATTACTATCATCAAAAGTCATTATTTCAAACTGCACCGGAGTTTATGTTCGGTATGGAGAAAAGTTTGACTTTTTTAACTTCCCACTTTTATATTCTCCCACCAGAAGAGTAATGAATCTTCTTGGAATGTGATGACAAAAAACAGTCCTTAAAATTGTCTTTAGCCAGCCTACAACCCCTTACAAGGAAACTGTGGAGTTAATAAAAATACTCATCCGACCCTGAATTTATCTCTAGTTAGGTGCTCATCACAGGCATAATAAAGCATCCCTTATAAGCAATAAGAATATTATCATCTTCTGAGTCAACAAAATGGTAAAACACGGAAAAACCAGAGAGGAAGTGTGCTGAGAAAAATATAAAAGTAAGTATGACTGAAGGCTTAAAACATGGGGTATCGTTATGAACTACAGACAGTAAAGACCAAATTTAAATATAACTTAGCAATATATTAATAGCAGTTACAAGACTAAACTACATACATAAATAAACAGTGTATGCTAATAGAATATGGAAACATGCACCACTGGCTGCTAGGAAGGTTTTGAAAATTTTAAACTCTCAAAAACGCCGATATATATCAGCCTACAACCAAGCCAGCCACATTGTTCAAGTCAATGGGATTTTTAATGAGCAAGCTGAGATTTTCTGATGTGAGTTTTATGCAAATGAGCCAAACACACATATCTATCTAGGTTTGTCCCAATGTCTCCCTGTTAGTTGGACCTTGTATGTATAACATTGATGAAAGCATATAAATAAGAGCAGATGCGCGAACGAAAAGAAGTGAAATCAAGAAAGCTGTATTCATGAGTTCCCTGTTCAGTTTTGTTGATATCTTTAAAAGACAAAGATGTCTATTTTGTTGAATACTGCATACATTTTTAGTAGATCCAAATTAAAAGCTCGATTTAAAGGGAATACAGAAGCTTCTACGAAAACGACGATAATTATACTTGCTTGGGGAATCTGGTTTGAAAACTTTTGTTCTAAAGAAGCACATTAAACGTAACAACTTACAGCGCGATATTTCTCTACTGGAGTTCCACCGACCAGTCAAGCAACTACAGGAATTTTCAATATATTCGTTCAGTAACCAAATACACAAGTGAATAAGCCACAACAAGCAAGCCACACAACAAAGCCTCTCATTGAATCACTGCTGCACTGCTACATCTTCTCCTGGTTGCCATCCATTATAAAATATCCACATCTGCGTTTTCATACACCGTTGTTACACATTATTACTCTGTATGCGTCTATTGAATTGCGTATTGCTGTAGTTGCCGCTGGTGAGGACATGAGAATCCAAAGTAATGCACATATTAGTCTTGGAGACACTCCATTCTCATTTTGCATCTATATATAGTTATCATATACACATATGGAGCCAACATTACACATTTAAGGTAAGTAGTAGCGATGTGGTGGCATCCATATGTTGGAAATTACTTTAGAGATAGACCTTCATACGCATATTTTAATATCACAATATGGAACCCATCCATGATCATTCATGATTATATTTTTGAAAATTGTCACGATGATTTTAGGGGAATCTCTCCTCTCTCTCTTGCCTTCCTCTCTATTTTGCTTTTCTGATGATATCAGTTTCACTTGCTCGGCATGACGTGATATAACAATAATAAATGCACAGGAAGATGCTACGAAGAATCGTGAATGCATGCATTCAATTGCTCCTGTGATGCAGTTTATGAATTGAACTTTTAAATTCTCTCCTCTCCTGCTTGCTAATAACATCCATGGACATTAGATTAGATTATTTTCGTGAATGAACAAAAAAGCTGTTATCAAAATGCATAATGCATTTTAATGTACAAGTTCTTGCATTTCCAGTGTCATTATTAGTAAAGACTGACAATGAGTTGTGGTTGTGTGGAATGAGCTTTATAGGTGTGCACATGTATGATATCAAACTTGGAAATAAACTTTACTTGAAAAAACTTGCTCTATAGAAGCTCCCACACACATGCAAGCACAAACTTTACTGTGCAACATAGAATATTTTCACTGCATCTACGTACATATGTACATGTGCACAGATGCAAGATTAAATGTGTAGATTCACGCACCCTGTGGTCCTTAACATTGCCATTAGCATTCAGAAGCCTGAACGAAAAACCACCGGAATTTTTCCCTGTGCTCGTATAATTCCATCTCCCTAAGACTCACGATTATATCATGATGACGATCATCATCCCAATGATAATGACGCAGTGCAAGAAAATGAATGCATGCATTGCTGAAAATCATGATGATTTCTACTTCTGTTTTATCTCATTTCCCTATGCT
>JAHZNG010004283.1:0-14368 GCA_027744375.1 Orchesellides sinensis
TCTAAGTCAAAATCTCTACTGACAATGCTCTCCCGCAAGTTTGTACTTAAAAAGCCCTTCCAGGGTCTGCCAAAGCTAACCGACTTTGAAATTGTCGAGGAGGAGCTCTCTGACCAGCTTAATGACGGAGGTGAGCAGAATATTTATAAACATATTTAACTGTAGTAGCTACTCCTTAAAAAGACAACTTGTGCAAGATATTTTGTTTTCAAACATGTAGAAATCTTGGCAAAGGCAGAATGGCTAACTGTAGATCCATATATGCGCCTACGAAGCACTGCAGGGCAACCACTTCCAGGTGGTCAAGTTGCACGGTACCTTTACTTAAAGATATTATGATTGGTTTATTGCAGTATTTACTTAATGTGCAGTTAGAATATAAACGCTTGCACTGTTTCACGTCAACTTTAAATACGATATTCCAGGGTTCTGAAAAGCCGTAATTCTGAATTTCCTGAAGGAACTCAATTATATGGCTATTTTGGATGGCGTGATTTGACTATTTACAAACCTGACCCTAAAGGTCCACGAAGTTACCATACTATACACGCGATGCCAGACATGAAGGGTCTTCCTGATTCATATGCATTAGGCGTTGTTGGCATGCCTGGCAATACTGCTTACTTTGGTCTTCGTGAGGTGTGTAAGCCAAAGGCTGGAGATACATTAGTTGTAACTGCGGCAGCTGGAGCTGTTGGAAGTACTGTCGGCCAAATCGGAAAAATAATGGGTTCATACTTATTACACAAATGGTTCGCATATGCGTAATTTACATTCATTCTAAAGAATAACTGGTGACATTACGTTAATAACTTTAATTCAGTACATAAGTTTAAATTGTAGTGCTTTGAAAATGATGTCAAATGCCTTAAACAAATTGATCCAATATGTTATGTTTTGAATACTAGGTTGGTGGTGAATTCAATTACCACGTTGTCAGAAACATGAATCCACACGGGAGAATTGCTCAGTGTGGCTCTATATCAGACTACAATATAGATACCTCACAAATTCCGAAAGGTAATTTTTAAGTTCGATATACATACTACATACATTGGCATAAACCTACAAATGTGTTAATCTCAGTGATTGACTTGATTAAAATTTTATTCTCCTAGTTCCATTTGATTACCCAACGTTTAGAATAAAAAAAGTAACAATGCAAGGGTTCCAGGTCAGCCAGTGGGACGACCGATGGTTTGAAGGATTAAATCAAATTCGGGACTGGATACTAGAGGTATCTTTGCTTTTATACAATGGCAGGTTTGAAGACTGCAAGTTTTCTGAATCAATCGTGTAAATTCAAATGTTTTATTTATCAAGGGGAAAATAAAGGTCCGGGAAACCATAACAGAAGGCTTTGAAAACATGCCCCAAGCTTTCATCGACGTGCTTCAAGGAAAAAATACTGGTAAACAAGTGATAAAAGTGTAATAAAATGTTTTTGAGCTTTACAATAAATTTGTTCAAAGGTATGATTGTATAATTGCATTACATCAGAACTACAAAAAGTACACAAATAAAAACAATTCGATTTAAACTTCTGACATTAATTGCAAATGGTAAGCTTGGCAGTTAAACTTGAGCTAATTAATTCCTATCGTTGAGATCTTGTACTGTGTTTTGAGTAGATGCTATACTGGTCATTTCTTGTTCATTGTGTAACGTCGGTTCTCCAGAGGTTTGTGTGCTCCAAAAAGTAGGGTTGTTATACTTTGCGTCAATATCAGCCCTCATTTTATCTAGTCTGCTTTCAGCTGCACCAATTTCTTCATCCTTATCCGCAGTTTCGCCTTTCTTCATTAAAAATTTATTTCTTCGTGTTCTTTGCTTAAATGATTGTGCACTTTTACTTTTTCCCCTTTTTCTAATAATTGGTTTTTTACAGAACGATTTGCCTTTGTGATACAAAAAGCATCCAAACATGATCTGAAACAGATAGTATGTAAATATGTAACAATATAGATTGTTACTCGCATTGCTTTGTTTGTTATTGAAATTATGGGGGCAGCTTTTTACACTCACCGTGAATAGTACGCTTGCAACTCCAATGAACACATATCTACTTTCATCTGGCAGAAACTCGGCCATTATTATGTGAAACTTTACATGTTATATAAAATGTCTATCGCACTAGTACGAAATTCAAGACAGGAGACTGTGGAGATCTGTTTGTTGGGTAGGACACATATATGTAATATTTTTAAACCCTGTCTTGTTGTCACTTGGTTGTTGTTTGTTATCAAGCAATAGACTTTTCGACACTGCCTACGCATTTGAAAAATATGAATCACACAACATAATTAACCAATTTACCTACGAAATATGCCAAACGTCATCCACACATACATCACTATCAAATACACGAAGCCTTCAGGACTTCACTAAATAATAGGTGCAAAGCACTAAACAAGTAGATAAGCGAGGTGTAAAAGCACTAAACCCTTGTATAAAAGCCAAAACTTCACGGGCAAGATAAAAGCAATAAAAAATTCTTCATTAATTTGCTATCTTATCATTTATGTTTGCAAACCTATTCTCTACTGTACATTAGCTCATGCTGCGTGTTGGCAAAGCGTTTTGTTATCAATTGATATTCCATTATTTCAATTCCGGTTATTGGTAATGGATTTAGCAGGGAAAATGTTGCGGTGCGGAGACCGTAGCTGTCTAATGTAAATACAAGTGTGTGTAACAACAACCTTGGCTTTGGAAATATTATGAATTTTTTATCACTTAACGTAATCGGGTAAGTTGCATGCAAATATATGGTGTATGATTTTTCTGATTCGATGTTCAACCAGGAAAATGTGCCCTTTTTCGTCTGTCTGTTTTTTTTCGAAACATCGAGTTTAAAAATTAAGCAGTGCTTAAAAAACAACAGGTAGATCAGGTATAACAATGGCCTTGTTTAAATTATTAAAATAGTAATTGTTGATGTGTACTACTTTTAACTTTTAAGCATGAAGTTAGTATTAACGTCATATTGTACGCTAGTGGTGACGGTGAGTAAGCTAAAAGATATTAAACCATGTATAAAAACTTTACCGGTTAAGGTCACAAATTTTGTAACAAACTTGTAACTTTATAGAAAGAACTAACTTTATACCTAAAAGACTGAATTTTGTACACATTGTGCGATGGCAGCAGATACCTACATATGTATATTAATATGACTAAGCGGTTTTTATGACAAATACGATTGATTTCAATTATATCACAGACGTGCTTGAGTCTTGAATTGATTTATAATGATGAATACGATAAGCACTTACGTGCATTCTGCATGCGAAATTTTGTTAGTGAAAGTACGAAGGCCATTCTACCACACGTGTGTCAATTCTGACGCTAAAAGTTCAAATATACCAACTTTTGTTTATCTCAAGCATATGAATCATGACTCTAAAATGCAATTAAGATAAATATTTCCCATGAGGAAAACTTGGTTCGGAGCAGTCAAACGCCTGGTTAGATTAGACTGCATAATTAATGGCATACGGTTTGCAAAGACTGTTTCTTGTGTTTTTTTTGTCAGTCATTTTCGAGTTGGCCTGGATTTGCTGAGGAAATCTTTTTGCATTCTAACTGATTTTCTACAGCGGAAGACCATAGAACTTATAACAAAAAATGAAGAGTTCCGTGTTTCAAAATCTTTTCCTGTTATTTTGGAAGAATTTTGTCCTTTTAAAGCGTCAGTATATTGTGACAGCATGCGAAATAATTCTTCCAACTCTATTCGCAATCGCGCTTGCGTATATTCGTACGCAAATCGAACCATCTTTTATGGGAGATGTCCAAGTAGACACATACTTTCCAGAATATAGCGAGAGAGTAAGTTGTGAATATAATTAAGTCTAAATGCATTGCAAATTAGAAAATAAAAATATATAAAAGTTGATAAAATGAATTCGCAGCAACTCGTTAGTCGGGTGAGTAATGAACTCTTTGTCTACTACAATAACAAAACTCCAATAATTGGATTCACACCCCCAAACCCTGCAGGTCGTCGGGTTCTTGAGAAACTGGTTGATTACGTTAAAATAATCGATCCCCCATCCTATCCTCGGAATGAAATGGGTAGATTACAAAAACTTTGTATACAGATATTGATTACGTTTTGAGATTAAGAATTAAAAGTGAGTTAAACTGTATCCAATGTAGCAGTTGAAGTCAGGGAATTCCCTTCAGAAGCAGCAATGGAAGCCTTCTATTCATCCAGACTAGGGTATGGATACGGTTACGGTTACAACGATAACTACACAGACAGATTTGAATTTGGAGTTGTTTTTGACGGGCTGTCAGAGGAGCCTTACCACAGAGTATCCTATAAAATTCGATTGGCTAATGGATACTTTTACAATACAAAGGATTTATTTTCGCCCTACTTGAGCGCGGGTCCTAACAAATATCAGGCAGACCAGTATTATTATAGTTCTTTTGCTGGAATACAGCTTTTACTTGACAAAGTCTTGGTTGAAGAAATTACTGGCAAAAAACCGGATTATGAAGTTAGTACTAAAAGTGGTTTAACAAGGTGACAAAACAAACGGAGTATTTAAATGGACAATACATATTTTTTGCAGATGTCTTTACAAGCCTTTCCCTACCCTCCATACAAGCAAATAGATATTGATGACCTGTATTACATCTTCTTGCCGCAATTTATTGTTCTTGGTTTTGCTTTTGTAATTCCAACTGTAGTACGTGCGGTTGTTGCAGAGAAAGAAACTGGAATCAAGGTTAGGATTACTTTTAAAAAATATCCCTGAATATAGCTCTATTATATACATTATCCTGATCCCTGAAAATCTCAAGATGGAAATTAAAATTTGCAGGAGCTAATGAAAATTTCAGGTCTACCTGAATGGATCCACTGGAATGGGTGGATGCTCAACTCTTTAACCATATTAATTGTGACAGTGACGATCATTGTTGTTATACTCTTTACACCATTTAATGGAGTGTCGGGAGCTGTGTTCAAGCATACGGATCCAACCTTGTTATGGGTTGTTCTGATGATTTATGCTATTTGGGCCACTACATACTGTTTTTCAGTGTCTGCATTTTTTGAAAAACGTTAGTATAAAGTTATATTTAAAATACATGCTAAGTATTTACTCGAGAAAAATCAGAAAACTGACCATGGCATTTTGTGACACAGCTACGCTTGCAACAACCACCGGTATCCTTGTATGGTTAGTGTCCTTCTATGGGCTTGGCTTGGCAATGGAGGAAGCATATGGAAAAGACTTTGCAGTTGGCATAAAATTGCTGTTAAGTCTTTTCCCCAATGTTGCTATTCATTTGGCATTAAAGTCCATTTGTACTTTTGAAGCTGCAGGTAAGAATCTAATGATATTTGTGAAAAAAGTAACACTGCAGAGAGATAATTTGTATGACATTACTTGCATTCTTTTCATTGCTATATGTATGTAGAAAAAGGAGCAAAATGGGGAAATATTGCAGAACCCATTAGTGCTGTTGATTCAATGACGTTGTTGTATTTGATTCTGACAATGCTTGCTTCAATCTGCTTAAACCTCTTGATTTGCTTATACGTTGAAGCTGTAATGCCGAAAAAGTATGGTGTTCGAAAGCCTCTCTACTACATTTTCCAGGTACAAAGCGTTTCTTATTACGCTTTTATTAAATCAATGATACATTTGTGAAAATGATGATTATACATAATTAAACAGCCGTCAGAATGGGGGTTTGGAAGTAAAAATTCTGGCAATCTATCTTCTGCAAAATTCAGCAATGTTGGTAAACCTGGATTTGAAGAAGAGCCTCAAAGTATTAAAGCAGGCGTAGAAATTCAAAACCTGAGGAAAGAATTCGGGAAAGCTAAAGTAGCAGTGAATAATGTTTCTGTGAATATATTCGAAGGACAAATCTTTTGCTTGCTTGGAGAAAACGTAATAAAATATTATTAATAGCCTTCCATTTAATCTTTAACTATCGTGAAAAATATGCTAAGTAGTTTGCTTTCATTGCAGGGTGCTGGAAAAACCACTACCATGTCTATACTAACTGGTAAAAAGCTTCAAATTTCCCGATAAGGATTTCAATTTTCCAATTAATATTTGGGTTTTGTTAGTTTGAAATTTTAACATTAAAACATATATGTAGGTCTTTTTGCTCCAACGAGTGGAACCGCAGTCATCAACGGTTATGACATACGAACTGACATGGACAAGATTCGTCAAAACCTTGGGTTGTGTCCTCAACACAATATGCTTTTTGATAAGCTGACTGTTTTGGAACATTTGAAATTCTTTGGAATGCTCAAGGGCTTGTCAAGAAGTCAAGCAGAAAAGGAAGCCCTAGAACTCCTTCAGCTATTGCGAATAGAAGAAAAGACGAACTGTTTATCAATGAGCTTGAGCGGAGGACAAAAGCGTAGACTGTCATTAGGATGTGCTTTAATTGGTGGTTCGAAGGTCTGCAATTGACTAAATTATCGCATTTAAATTTACACTTTTATGTGTAATAACAGCCTTATCTGCTTTATACAGGTCATATTTCTTGACGAGCCAACCAGGTAAATATTAAGATTTTACTGTTTTTAAAAGGTAATCTTGAACATTTTTAAAAATAAAATCTGGTTTATAGTGGAATGGACCCAGAAGCACGACGTGCCATTTGGGATCTCCTTTTGGTGAGATTAGAAATATATATTTCTACAGGCAAAATTGCGACAGAGTTGTGTAAAATGTACTCATACTAATTCAAAAAGTCTATTTGTATTCTATATCTATTCAAAACACAGCGTATTCGTGGGGAACGAACCATAGTGTTAACTACTCATTTCATGGAGGAGGCTGATGTACTAGGAGATCGTATTGCCATTATGGCGTCTGGAGTTCTTCAATGCTGTGGTAGTCCTAACTTCTTGAAACGGTTTTACGGTATGTGTAGACTATATCTTAAGTGAGTAAGAATTTAAAAGCTAGGCTGGAATTGTAAGTGTTACAATAAAAACCGAACGCTCTTTGCAGGCGCTGGGTATACTTTATCAATGATTGTTGCCGATGGAGTAAATAGAGACGCCATACTGAATACGGTTCGTGGCCACATCTCCGAAGCCCATTTCAAAGCTTCGTTGTCAAACAGCTTGACAGAGTTATCTATCATCCTGCCTTCAGAAAAGGACACGACATCAAAGTTTCCAAATTTATTTTCTGAACTATCGGAACGACAGAGAGAGCTTGGAATAAGTGAAATAGGTGTTGGGTGGACCACCATGGACGAAGTCTTCGTGAGGTAGGATAAGTCTACCGAGGACTCAAGCCATTTTTACAGTGTTTTTGTGTTTTCCATGATTGTGATTAATTTTTCTTAAAAGAGTCGAAGAACTGAGTCATAGCGAACAAGATGACACAAGCATTAGCACGGGCACAGCAAGTTTAGCTAATTCTAATAACATTGGCTCACGCGACGGTAAGTAGACTTTAGGTATTAGTCAGTTTTTTTAGTTGATAGGCCACCCATAATTATACAAACTTTGTTTGTGTAGAAATACTGAACTCATCTATAAAGTCATCTGGAATTAAATTATTATTTGGCCAGTTTTCTGGACTATTTATAAAGAAACTGCTCTATTCTATTAGACGAAAGCGTCTAATCTTAAGTCAGGTAAACTTGATACAGTAAGTAATTAAAAACTCAAACCTAAAGCAAAATTTATAATTTCAAAATTAATGCTGTAGATGTTGATTCCCGTCCTTCTAACAATTGCTGCGGTAGCTATAAGCAATGTTATGTACTCAACAAGCAGCCGACTGGTTCCATTGACGCTAACGATTTCATCTTACAAGAAACCAGTGACTTTGTATTCATCAGTCAATCAAGTTAGTTCTACGTTAAAAACCTTCTCTATGAAAAAACTTCAAACTGCCGACTAATTCTTTGACAATACTTTGTAGAGCGTCGGGAATATTTACGCATCCACCGTCGGATCATCAGCAAAATTACTCGACACAAGGTTTAATTTTAATGTGTCAGAAGGTTTACTGGATGTTGGTAGAAACGATATTTCATTCTTTCGCGAGAGACATATTATAGCTGCGGAAATAAATCAAACCCATATGAAAGCCATGCACTCAACAATAGCCACACATTCTGCTCCATTAGCCATGAACATTTTGACCAATACTTTGCTCCAAGGAGCAAACCCCAACAAGGGACACTGGATAGAGGCAGTGAACCATCCTTTCCAAAACACTTTCTATGATTTATTCGAGCCTGCTAGAGAAAATCCTGAGTTTGTCACAATCATTTCGTTTATCTTTGGTGTAATGGTTCCAATTGGACTGGCGTTACTTGCAGGAAGCTTCCTTGTTGCACCTACAGAAGAACGACTCTGTCAAGTATTTCTAAATGATTACAAGCAAACTTGTATATTTCAGACTTGAATTCATGAATATAAACCTTCTCTTATCATATTAATTATTAATTTCAGGGAAAGCAGCTTCAACTAATGACCGGAGTTAATCCATTCCTCTACTGGGTTTCTATGTTCTTGTGTGATTACTTTATGATGATAATATCAGCCTGTCTGATGACTGCATGTCTGCCTATTTTTGAAAGTAATAAAACTTTTACAAACCATGGCGGTGCTGGTAAGAAAGAAGTTCTAAAAAAGTATTTGGAAATATATGCAACCAGCAAATTGTAAATACTTTTATGTAATTTGTAGGTGTTATGTTTTTGTTAATGGCTGTGTACGGCCTATGCACAATCTCATTCTCTTACATCTTCAGTACATTTGTGAGAAGTGTTGCTGGAGGATTTACCATAATCACAATAGTACATTTACTTACAGGTAAGAAAGTTTTCTAAAATGGCAGGGGATGATAATTAGCAAAAAAATAGCTTGCATTTCGTCGCCTACTTTAGGTCTCGGTCTTGGAATTGCTTCAAATGTTTTGGAAGAGACAAGCCCAGCCTCAACTATCAGAAAGGTTGTTAATGTGCTGGGCAGAATATTTCCAACTTTTGGCGTCACAAGAGGTTCCATCCACTACGCAAAAGTTTCAGCGAGTAACAGCAGATGCAATGCGTTATCAGAAGAAGCAGTAAATGTACTATGTGATCCAAATTTTGATGTAAGCCAGTATTATTTCGACTTGTCACAAGAATGTTGTGGTAAGTTTTATAAAGCTTTGAAACTCGCATCAAAAGAATTGTTGAAAAATATACGCATGAAATCATTCAATTACCATAACTTTTCTGTACAGAAAACTGTAAGGAACTTGGAAGCGGACAATGCTTTGAGCCTCAGCAGTATTTTGAGTGGAGTCGAGAGACTAAATGATGATGATGGCAATATAGTGTACATTCCTGGAATCACTCAAGATTTAGTTTGGCTGGTATTCATTGCTGTGGTGTACTTTGTGATTTTAATGTGTGTCGAGTACCATATATTTAAAAGATTACTAGAGAAAGCCACTAAAGAGAAGCAAGCTACTTTCCAATCCACTGTTGTGGATGAGGATGTTCTTGAGGAAAGCAACCGAGTAAAAAATTTAGTTACGGGAGCTCGTACAACGGAAGATGCGTTGGTTGTGGATAATCTTTGCAAGTCGTATGGATTATTTTCTGCTGTTTCGAAATTGAGTTTTGGTGTGCGACACGGGGAATGCTTTGGTAGGGGGGCCTATATTTTACTAACTTTACAAATGGATTTGTTTTTGATTATATTTGTTATTATGCTATCGTTAACATGCAATATTTATGATGGATTTCAGGCCTACTTGGCGTTAATGGTGCAGGAAAGACAACAACCTTTAGAATGCTTACGGGAGATGAAACGCGTTCGAATGGAAATGCTTTTTTGAACAGCTTGTCATTAGTAAACGGAAGAAAAGAGTTCCTTTCAAAGTTAGGATACTGCCCACAATTCGATGGTATAATTGGTGTTCTAAGTGGAAAAGAAATGCTTTGCTTGTTTGCAAGATTACGCGGATTGACAGGAAATCAAGTTGAAGCAGAAGCTACAAAATGGCTGCACAAAGCTGGTTAGTAAGAACATCTTAAACAATCCTCTACCTTGTAAAAACGATACATTTCAATCGATGACCAACTTTTGTTAGGTTTGAGTGAGAGTCGCAATGTTCAGTGTCAAAAGTATAGCGGTGGTATGAAACGTAGATTGAGTGCTGCCATGGCCTTAATTGGCGATCCTCCAGTTGTCCTTCTGGATGAGCCAGTAATTCCATTTATAAAATTGGTAAAATTGCATTGAATGTGTCAAAGTAATATAGTGTTGTATGTTCTAAATTAGACTAGTGGAGTAGACCCAGTCGCCCGAAGGCAATTTTGGAAAATCATTTCTTCCATAAAAAATTCTGGCCAAGCTATAGTCTTAACATCCCATAGGTTGCTAACACATGCATATGAAATGACTATGATAGAATAATTTTAAAAAGCTGTAATGAGACAAACATATAAAATGCCTAATGTTTTGTTTTATTAGCATGGAAGAATGTGAAGCTCTCTGCTCGCGTCTTGGAATAATGGTTAATGGAGAAATGCAGTGTCTTGGTGGTGTACAACATCTCAAGAATAAGTTTGCACAAGGCTACAGTTTAACTTTGAAGTTGAAAGAGCACAGTATTCAAGACTTGGGTGTCATTGATAGTATAACCCAAAGTATATGCATGACGTTTCAGCCTTGCTCTCTGAAAGATCATCATCAGGTTTGTAAAGAAGAATAAAAATTTGAAACTTGTGATTATATTTCGCAACTTTTCCTGATTTGAATGCTTTGATAAGTTCTGAAATATCAAATATTTTACTTTCATCGTAAATTTTTGCAGGCCACAATGAAATTTCAAATTCATTCTAAAGGATGGAAATGGGCTGATCTATATAAAGCGATGGAGTCAGTGAAAGAACACTTCCAGGATTACATTGAGGAATACGCTATCTTAGAAACGACTTTAGAAGAAGTTTTCTTGTCGTTTGCAAGGAAGCAGTATGTTAATGAACGGGCAATCAGCGCAAACGGAAATATATTTTCTCGCATATTAAATCGAATGTGAAAACAAAATTTAAAACAAAATGTGAAATTATTTGTACGTTTAAGTATTTGACCTTTTGACCTTTAAAATAATTCAAAGCAAGTCAATATCTTGATATTATAATATATAAATTATTCATGGATATCATCCACCCTAAAATTTCGAAATTCAACTGATGACGTCAACTGTAATTTCTTTATAACTCTTTAATATGAGTTTTCATCAGTGCTATTTTGAATTTTTAAATTACATGCATAATGGTCGCAGTCGCAACTGAAAGTCGATTGCGGATACATGCTTTAATTGCTAAACATTTTCATTCCAAGACATCATTAGCCTTTTGATTCCAATTTTGAAATAAAAAAACTTGATACGATTTATTCTGCACAATATCTCATTTAATATATATACATAAAATAAAATGCATAAAAATATTGAAGCCATGTTAAGCAGAATAGAGATTGAGAATTTGCTTCCTTTGTTCTTCAGCATAATCCATATCATTTACCACAAGAACATCATCGACAATAACTTGACCTTTAAAGAATTTGTCCAAAACGCTGTGCCAAACTGCAATACCTACTGCACAAATAGAAGTATAACCTTTGTAATTTTGAAATTCATCTTTCAGCGTTCCATTCTGAGTAGCATTTGCATTAATTATAATGTGATAAGTTCCATCCGGCTCCAGCGCTAAAGCATACAAGTTTACTGAAGTGTTATTGACAGGCTCAATATCCTTATCAACCGGCTTGATCGAATTTCTTCCAGGTTCCTGGAATTCCGCACTGACTCTGTTTTCTCTTGATGTTGCACAGAGATGTGGACCAATTTGCATAATGTATGGCGTCTCAATGTTAAAATCCTCCGTACTAAACTGGCAATCATAAAGGCGTAGAAATGCCAACTGACAATGAGCCTTTGCTTGAAACTGTACACTGAATTGTAGGACCATTGTTTCATTCCTATTGTTAAAAGGAGGGAAATTAGTTGCAATCATGTAGAATTCTCCTCCTTTGTTGCTTGTGATTAGTCCGTAGTTGGGACGTGAGTGATTACTTTTTCGGACGTTTACTCTAGTAAATTTATTGTACTTTTTTGTTCCATTTTCAGGATTCTTTGGGTATGCCCACTGGGCGGTCCAGTTACGATGGGTGAACTGCTCTTCAAAAATTATCCTTGTGTTCACCTTCTTTTTCAGCGGCTTTCTAGAGCTTCCGTGGCCATGTGTAGGCATCATTTCGTCATCTTCTTCTTCCGTCTCCGGATCTTCTGTGGTAGTTCTCCATGAGGATGATGGGTTACGGTTACTCACATCAATGCTCGATTCGTCTTCATGAGTTTCATCATCATGTGCATTACCCTATGGTAATGTTAAGTACAACAGAACAAAAGGATATTTTAAAATTAAATTATTTTATATACCTAAGTATATTACTTTGTCATGGCCATGATGGTGACGTGTTCCCCTTAAATGTCTTATCAAAGTAGGCATATCAAATGAGTTGTCTTCCGGCACCGACGCCAAAAGGCGATTGACGCACAGAAAAAACACAAGACCGACAGCAACTAATGCTACTTTTCTTGAATTCATTCTTCTTTTTTCTTATATTTTATTATGATTTTTACATGCTTATAAACCACTAGTTTTTCAGGTGAAATGCAACAGCATTTTTACTCATAGCTTCCACAATCACAACGGAATGACAATGAACGCAGTTTTGGGATATTTCAGACAAATGGTTTAATGCGATAAAACATGTTTAGTTTTTTAGAAAAACAACCACGCAAGATGAAAAACATGATACCTAAAGAGCTGTCATTCATTCCAGTGAAAGCTGATGGAAAAGATAAGGAGTGATTTAAATAGGAAAATCACAGATTTTCATGATCTGTAAAGCCACCATTTTGTTTTTCGTAAAAGCTTAGCTTTTGAAACGAGGCAACTATTACAGCGTCCTACTGACAAACAGCATTTTGCTGGACTAAAGAGGTTGCGTGTGCTATTGTTTTCGTTTTGCAAATCTATGAAAAAATGGAGTATGGAAAAATTCAAACAATGGGAATTTAGCACTCAACAAATTATGCGTTTAACTAGAGAATTACATGAATGCATTTACTTTCCTTGATGTCAAATTTCGTTAATAAACAGGTAAATACATATAACGAAGGAATCTCAAACGCACATACAAAATGAGTATTGGTAACAAACAAGTGATTTGGGAATAAATGTAGCAATCTAGTTTTGTAATAATTCTGTTTTAGTCAACAAATAATTAAGTCAGTCTTATTGGATTGGAATCAAGGCTATTAGATTGGATGACAATTTTAAGAGAAAAAAATATCCTTTGATTTAAGGTGTCTCTCCAAAAAATTTCAATGTCTATTCGGAGAAAATCAAATGCTGTGTAATGTCTTCAGCAAAATAGAATATTTTATGAAAACCATTGAATACAGTCGAAATGACGTAAATGTATCAGTGTGCAGTGTCTATTAATAATTTTTATGTTTGTATGCATTTGGTATAGATGTTTAGATAAAACAAAGACATAAATTGAATTATTTCGGAGTACACCTACTCAAAATTTCTGTACTTTCCCTAAAGCTCCCACGGAACTGCAGTAAAAGTTTTAAAGAAGTACTTAAGTAATTTAGATACATACCATAGGGACATTTTTACATAACATCGTAACTTGAGCTAAGTAAGTAAGAAAGAGATGTCTCTTTCTAATAGAATATCCTGTAAGTTAAGCTGTTTTTAAATGGTAGCATTTATGATCAAGCTTCACCTTTAACTAATGGTCTGTTTGAGTCCTTAGTCGTAGTGCAGTGATAACAAAGAAAGCATACACGTCTGATTATGAGTTTAAAAAGTAATCATGATGGTATAGGCAATATTATAAAGACAAGAATACGGTGTACATACATCGAGAATTACTTTTCTTGCAAACTTGTTCTAAAGGCATGATGTAGCTACATATGTGTATGGATGTAGGTATGTATATCCATGTTGTTTCTCAATGAATAATTTATGTGAACGCATATTATGCAAAGGACAAAGATAAATAGCTCATATATAGCTTATAAGAAAACATGTATCATGTACAGATGCTACACATAGTATGATAAAGATTATCCCAGTTTTTAGAGGAATGTAAATTGACATTTAGGAAAAACACTATGATAAAAACATAGATCTGTAGATGAAATTGGTTTGAAACGTCTTCATTCTTAAGTCAAGTTTTGTCCAGAACACAGTCATAGACAAAACTTTTCTCTTTTACAGTTTATGGACCTCTTGATTTCAAAATGTTGTATATTATTTTAGGAATAATACTAGCATT
>JAHZNG010004284.1:0-24217 GCA_027744375.1 Orchesellides sinensis
AAAAGCCAGAGAGGATATGAAACGAACCAAGTAAAAGATTCTTGTTTACTACCATTGGTCTAACTAACATGTCTGGTGTATATTTTTGAAGATTTTAACTTTGTACTGCTATTTTTCAAGTCGGGTATGGATGAGTAAGATACAAGTATGCACTTCAACTCTGCTTATCTAAAGTTTGCAAAATATGTATATGTTTCACCAGCAACAAACGATATTCTATTTTACCCTTTAGCTTTCTTTTGTATTACACTTTTGAACATGTTTACAATCTAAGGAAAAAAGTCCATTTCAAATGTTATTCCAGACGAGTGCATTCGAGGAAAAAAGTACTCGAAAAGAAATGAAAAGGCACCGTGTGGAAGTAAGAAACGCATGTCACCATCATTACTACCAGCAGGGCAAACCAACTTGAACATAGCCATAGTCATAAATAGTCTAATGGGAGAAAAGAGAGTAGAAAAGACTGTCTATTTCTTTGCCACTTACTAACACGACATTATATATGTGCATTTCACCAGACGTAACGCAAAGTAAAAGTAGCAAAAAAAGTTTACTCTGTATTCATTTCTCCTTCCAAAGTTGAAAGAGCAGCCTGTATTTCCTCATCAATACACAAGTTCCGCGTAGATTTATATCGTCACATTTAGACTCAGTTGGGCTATAAAGAAAAGGCATGGCAAATACGTGCACAAAATACTCAGCAAAAAAATTTCCCTCCTTTCACTAAGCCTAAACTGTGATAATATACATTGTGTACGTTTCTACCTGTCCTTATACTATGCATTGTAAGATAAAGGACATTTTAAAGGTTTTAATCTAATACTATCTGAGTGTGATGGTAAACTCTGCCTTGCTCGTGTGGGATAAGCATATTGTTTCTTTGCTCAGGTAATCCATGTGCCCACAGGATACGTAGTAACCGAATAAAGGGGAATATTAAAACATGCCCCGATTCCAATAATATTACTTTTTTCCACTACTAGCATTTTGAAGAGAGAGGCAGAGGGTTTCATGTTTTAAGTTTTTACCAACACCCCAGGCGTAGCCCACTGCATGCAGCAGGATTATTATTATTACATGCAAGTACATTACATTTCAGTTAAAGCAACCTGTCCAACGTAGTGCTATCAATGCAACGTAGTTTTTACGGTAATGCATTCAAGTCACAAGAAGAGCTGTGCCAGTGCCGTTTTTGTAGCAAACAAGCCTAATATATACTTTGTTGGTGGAAAACCGGAAAATAATAGTCCTTTATAGAACTGTTACTATACTAGAAACTCAGTAGTACATATGTATACCTCTAACTCTTTAAAAATTTCACCAAATACATATCATACCGTTATATGTATACCATGATCATGATGCGCAAGCAAGAGCTACCACAGTACACTGTAAACTGTGGGCGCTATATGACTATTACCGTTATTGCTATATCTATTCCGGTGTTTTCTCTCACTAACAAAACTGCTTTCATCTACTTTCTCCTATCGACTATACATGAATGCATGTCTGTGTATGTAAGCAACCTCCAGCTTTCTCACATACATAAAAGCAGCAGCAGTGAGGGTAAATACAATAGGAAACGAGTTGCCATATCGGATTTTCAATGTGAATCAGAAGGGAGTATACTCTAGTATATATGTAGATGAGAGTGAGTCGAGTGAGTGAGAGGAGGAAAACATTCTGTGTATGTCATGCCTATACGCACCATGCACACTCTTGCTTTCTGTGACTAACTTCGCCACAAAATTCACAACATTACATTCCCACGGAACGGTCTCGTACAACGTAGTCTCACAACAAAGTTCAAACAGGGAACAAGACTTAATCAAGCCAAAATCCGAAGGCCAATATCCTAAAGTTTTTAGTTGTATCTTTCTCCAGACTTTTACTCACTTGTTTTACACTGTCACAAACACGAAATACATTTATTTCTCGTATTTTCACTTCTGTCTATCCATCCATCTCTCCTCTAGTTTGTTTAAAAAAAGAATTCTCACACGACTATGCTTTCTGACTGCCATAAAAGTACTGCTTCTGTATTCTTTTGATTTTCCACGTCAGTGCTTTTATAGTCAAGTGTTAATAGATTTGAACAGTGATATTGGAAACGCGAGACGACTGCAGATAAGAGAAGACTAAATTACACAATCTGCTACAGTATCAAATTACAAAGTGAGTTTGTAGGTACTGTATTCAAGTCGTTGAATTGAGCTTTTGTTATTTGGAACACTGATTTTATACATTGCAGCATTTTTATTTTTTGGCAACTGGTGCTTGGTTAGTGTTTCAACTTAAAATGTAGCTTTTAACGCAATCA
Source organism: Orchesellides sinensis (assembly GCA_027744375.1). Taxonomy (NCBI): domain Eukaryota; kingdom Metazoa; phylum Arthropoda; class Collembola; order Entomobryomorpha; family Orchesellidae; genus Orchesellides; species Orchesellides sinensis. Next base: position 2,321 of record JAHZNG010004284.1, read on the forward strand.
ATTTTTAGAAAAAGTGACGCAGCTGCATGCAGATAGCTGAGAAATAAAGCCAAATCTTTTTACTACCAAGAAAAGGCACAATAGCTAACTATACATATTCTTTGGTTTTTCTAAGAATTGTCATATCGCACGGCTTCTGCCCCTTTGTTGTAGGGGCCAAAAATAGTCTATAAAGCTACTACAGCTAATTACAGTGTATAAAGTGTAGGTACATCATACGAATATAATTAAGTCGGCTTGTACAACACTACCTGAGGAATCAATTGGCCTTGACTTGTCAGTTTGGAAGTGTTTTGCTTGTGCAAAGGATATTTTTCGTCTTAGTTCAACAAGAACAACTTGAATTCTCAAAACCAACAACACACAATACGTAAGAATATATTATGTAGTTTGCTTGTCATAATAATACTTCGTGGGAAAAGAATATATTTCTGTACATAAATGCATAATATCTATACCAATACTTGGACCGTTACTTNTAAATGCATAATATCTATACCAATACTTGGACCGTTACTTTATTCCAAGCAGAGTTGCAAATATTTATCAACAAAAACATTAAAAAGGATTTAAGGTACTAAGCGAACATGCATTAACTGCATTAACATGCCACAAATAATTCAGTAAGTTAGCTTCCAGTAAAATAAAAACGTATTATGGGATTTCATCTTCTTCTCCATAGTTGCTCATCGTCTCTTGTGTAGTTGAGTAGAACTACTTACTGAATACATAAGGCAGAATCTGTCAAACGGCATATATACAGCTAATCTGTTCTTCCTCGAATGAAGTATGTAATATTGCAACAGTCTTGGATCGTTATCGTCTTCTATTCTTCGTCTTCACTTCTAGTCGAACAAGCGTTCGTTTTTCGAGATGAGAGTTTGGTATTCGCAGCATTCATGGCATCATCTTACTGATAGATAGTCAATACGCTGAAAACTTTCGGATGTGTTGTTTTGTCTGCTAGTGTTTTTGTAGAAAGTCAGAAACGACGAGCGAGTATTTTATTTACAACTTTACAAGACATATCAGCTCTCTAGAGAGAGCAAGGAAAGCAACACGACGATGTAAGTACCTAAATAACACATTATACAATTCGCATAAAAAATAAGCACTTGCAAATGTACTCAGTCCTTATATGAAAGAACTTAACTCACAAAACTTCAACAACGCATATTAAGTCAAACTTTCATCATATTCATCATATTTCATTTTTCCATTTCAGTTTTTCTTTCAGATTGCGCAACTGTGCTTTGCTTCTTGAATTTCATCAAGCATTAAAGCTAAGTAAAAACGTAATAAAATGAACCAGAGTAGGTAATGTAGGAGCAGAAGCTTAAAAATAAGAGGGAGAAAGATTTTTGCATATAATACTCAGCATAATAATGTAATGTAATGGGTAACCTAAGAACAAAAACGAAGCTGGTGAACAACGCAATCACCATCAGCATGATAATAACACAATCTTTGAGTATGAATCATAACGAACAGAAGAATAAGACGAAATTTTCTTCCTTTGGATTTCTTTTATAACAGTTTGGTGATAAAAAGTCTTGATACTTTTAATACCGTGGCCTCTAGCCTCCTTCCTTCCATGTCATGTTTACAACATCGTGACCAAAATTTCTACTTGTTTTATATCTCTTCCTTTTCCTTTCTTATTTCGCGTGCCGTTTATCATACACTCTCCACGCTTACCAACCAACTTATTGGTGCAGTGCGTGTGACTCATCATTATCCTCATCATGAATTTACTGCTTTATAACTGTCCAAGTTTTGCTGTTGTTGTTGCTGATTGTGGTTTCAAATGGAAGCGTTATACAAACATAAACATAAGATTGAACTATGAGCTGCTGTATTCGCATTTCGCATCATCGTCACCGTCATCATCATAACATTAGCATCAGATTACTCTGCACCATGTTGGTGTTGGTATTGCACCATCGCACTACAGCATCATTTTTTTCTGCATTAAAATTAGAGTAGATAACAAACGCGAAAAGTGCGATGCGGATGAAACTAAGAGTGAGTTAGTAGGCTACATTACATACGCTCAAGGTTTTTTCATTCTATGCATACTCTTCCTTTTTTCATTTAAAACCATGCTCTAAACATTTCTTTACTAAAAACAGACACTCTGCGACTTCGTTTTTGTTTTGACACCAGATTGCTTACTTGTAATACCGCTACAGATGATACTACTGCTGTTACAAATGCATCGCTTATACTAACATTTATATTCAGCTAAACTTATGATTCTTGGTGACGACTTATATACCACGCTTAATAGTTAATGTATGTATATGCCACTCCAATCGATCGTTTGTAGGACGAAAAGTAATAAAAGTTTTTCCTTTCCTGTAGTTTTTCTTCTTGTAGATAGATATAGACAGAGGAATATAAAAAAATTCATGATATGCTTATATCCCTATCGGAGTGAGAAAAAGAAAGGAGAGACCAAAAATCCATTTCATGCATACAAAAAGTTGGTTTTCATTGCGTCCTCTCATAATACATATTCACCCTGCCAAATCTTCTTTCTCTGTTACACATTTCCTTCATCATTGCTCTTTCCTTAGAGGCGGAAACTAGTCTTTAAGTAGGCCTAGTAGGCATATCATATATACATATAAGCACATGCTAAATAATAATATGCGTCTTTGAAAGTTGTAGTCGTCCTCCTGTGCAAAGGGCATGAATGTTCAGGAAGATTCGTATAAATAGACGGATAGATTTCACTTTTATATATTTTATATGACATTTTGTGGTTACTAACAAAAAGTTGGTTTTCATTGCGTCCTCTCATAATACATATTCACCCTGCCAAATCTTCTTTCTCTGTTACACATTTCCTTCACCATTGCTCTTTCCTTAGAAGCGGAAACTAGTCTTTAAGTAGGCATATCATATATACATATAAGCACATGCTAAATAATAATATGCGTCTTTGAAAGTTGTAGTCGTCTTCCTGTGCAAAGGGCATGAATGTTCAGGAAGATTCGTATAAATAGACGGATAGATTTCACTTTTATATATTTTATATGACATTTTGTGGTTACTATCCGCATATAATGTGCATACTCAAATATGCTAGTTTATAAAACACTCATGTCGAGATCTCTCTGTTGCGGTGCGGTGTAAGTTTTCTGAGCGACAGATGCTTCCGATATAACCCGTGACAAATAAAAGGAATAGCAGCAGTAGCAACAACGAGTTTATTACTGAAACAAGACTTTCCCCCATACCGCCGGTAAAGACAAATAGTCGGGAATTTTTGTCTTTCGGATATTTTCTCTTCTCTTCCTGTGTTGTTTCTTTCTTCTTTGGCCCTTCCGTTGCTGAAAATGTCAAAGAAGAGGATTTTGGACAAAACAGTTGCAGAGGATTTGTGAAGCCTTATATAAAAGGCCAAATGACGGATGAGCAATATTATCGTGTACTATTACAAATATATAACAAAACTTTGTAAGCCATCTAAAGCCAGCTTTGCGTCCAAATCTCCCATCCGAACAAATTTTTTATGTCTAGAGATCCCTCTACCCGTGACAAATAAAAGGAATAGCAGCAGTAGCAACAACGAGTTTATTACTGAAACAAGACTTTCCCCCATACCGCCGGTGAAGACAAATAGTCGGGAATTTTTGTCTTTCGGATATTTTCTCTTCTCTTCCTGTGTTGTGTTTCTTTCTTCTTTGGCCCTTCCGTTGCTGGAAATGTCAAAGAAGAGGATTTTTGGACAACACAGTTGCAGAGAATTTGTGAAGCCTTATATAAAAGGCCAAATGACGGATGAGCAATATTATCGTGTACTATTACAAATATACCTATAACAAAACTTTGTAAGCCATCTAAAGCCAGCTTTGCGTCCAAATCTCCCATCCGAACAAATTTTTTATGTCTAGAGATCCCTCTCATACTAGTGTTAAATGAAACGTTTTGTTTGTTCATTGTTTACCTTTCTGGGACAACTCTTACAGAATGGACATGTGTTTTAATAAAACTCTCTGAGCTTGAAGTAATCCATATTGTTTCTGTATTCAGCAATATCCGCCTATATGCTATGGCATTTTATATTGGTAAGGTGAAAGTGGTAAGTAGCAATAATGAATTTTTTTTCTGTCCCTAGGTAAACAAACTTGTCGACTCCTGTGACGGCAGCTTGGATTTGAGCTATTTTTGGACAGCCTCCCAATGCCACATCCCAAAAATGTGGACATTTGATACTTTTACTACGTTACAAATCCTTCAGGAATTGCTGAAAATGGAATAAACATGGATTGAATTGTAATGATGTGGTTTTATAAAAAGTATCCAAATAAACTAAAGCACTCAAAAATACTATGCATGGGCAAAAATGCCTGCCAGCTTTTTGTTTTAAAAAACGACCCGTGAGGAGGAGAAGGACAAGGAAGTAGTAAGTCTTATGAAGACTCGTTCAAACGGTCAGTGCAAATAAAAAGGCAACTTTTATTTACATAAACCGATTGTCCATTGTATATAAAACGGGGTAAAATCGATATAGATTTAGCGTATGTGTTTCTTTATATTCCGCAAAACTTTTCTCTTATTCTCTGTCTGAACGAGTTCTTATTGTGAAAAAAAAGTTTTGCTATTCAAGTGTGCAACTTTCACCTCTTGTAAAACTTGGGAATATAATACCCCATAACAAGAGTGGTATATTATAAAGAAAGTTATACATGGTGTTGCAAAGTTGATTGGATGTTTAAGGGCATATAGAAACGAGCTTCAGCTTGTTCAGTCCTACTCTTCAAGTGTACACAAAGTTTAGAAGTCATGTCGAGTAAAGAAAATGGATTGGTGAAAAGTAGTCACGTTGAATGTGAAAGTAATACCAGCAGTCCCACTTTCATCAGTACTTTTAGCACTGTCATTGTAGATGGACTAATTGAACTAGAAAATAATAATAGTAGAAGTATTCCTAAAAACACTACCACCTGTATTCTTACTTCTACCTCTGGGCTTCCAACAACTTCCTCTAGTGGTAAAGAGAACGATGCTAATTTTATCATCAGCTCCAACAGCACTTCTCTTGATGGAGATACTTTAAAACAGCAACTTCATCATCAGGAGGAGCAGAGCTATCTTCAGCTTCAATCTCCATTTCAATTTTCTCCAAGTGGTGATCACTCTTCCTTTGAGGGAACTAGTTTAGAAAGTGGAAGTAGCACTACTGTCAGCTTCCTGACAGAAATAGAAATAATCCCCTCGTCTGCCAAAACAACAAGTTCTCCGGATAACAACTACGAACATCAAAGTAAGTTGCAAAATGAAAGGACAAGTTTGACAATGGAATCTACCGTAGACCCCACAATATCAGCAGCGCCTGCTGATGATGGCTCGGTTGGTAATGATGCTCCCACAGGAGACGCTCTCATTAAAGAGCAGAGTCTGAAAGATGGAGAAAGTTCGAATGTTATTGGCACTGGTGAGAATGTAGAAGGTGATCAATCAAAAGGTGGATCGCAACAAGAAGAAGTAGGTTCCACCGCCACGACAGAGGACGATGGGGATGATGGAGGTTACGGCGAAGGTCAGGGGGGAGAAGAGGGGGAAGAAGAGGAAGATGATGACACAACGACCTTGTCCTCTGAAGCTATTGTGGATGATATAGAGCTTATCCTGATGCCAGAAATGTGTCAAGATTTCCCATCATCCCTTAACATGTCTCCTAAACTTGTCCGCGTGACTGAGCTTAAAGTAAACATTGACGATGTATTTTGTAATGATGATGATGACGATGATGATCAAAGCGGTAGGAACGACTTTCGCTCCATTGTGGACTGCGATGATGATCAGGACATGAGTAGGAATAAGTATGGACATGATCGAAGTAGGTTTAGTTATGGGGATGAAGATTTAAGTAGTGGGAGTGAGCTAATTGATAATAAGAAAGGTGCTAGTGGTGCTGGAGAGTCATCAAAAAGTAGCAGTAGTGGCGGTAGTAGACGCCGACGTAGTACCTCAGGCAGGATTAGTTCCGGTGTGCAGACTGATATTACGGCTGTTGAGGAGCCGTCCGCATTGTCCAGTCATCATGGATTCAGAAAGAAATCCTCTGGGAAATCTTCCTCCTCAGCCCGACTCGGAGTTCCATCAGGAAGTGGAAAGAAGCTCAATTGGAAAAGTGAGCTAACGTTGTTACCATCCAAGATGAAGGTGAAACAGTCTGGGTTCAACTCGTTTGAATCGAATGATGAACGGGATCAATATTCTCCACGAGTGGCCAAATTCACTAGCCAGGTAATAAATGATAATTATTGGGAAAATCACTCTTTATTTGCTATGATAAATTACAAGACATTCATTGAACCAACAAATGAAATACCGACCAATTCTACCATTTTGCAACAAAACGCGTGAATCCAATGGAGCATATATTTTGCATTTGCATAAACCAATTTGTCTGTCCGGTCTTAATGAATGAATGGGTAAAAGATGCCTAGAATGGAAAGAAATGAATGGAATGAAAAGGATTGGTAGCACCAGTACCACCTGAGGGGAAGAGTTAGTTTATCGATCTACCAAATAAAATGAGCTTTCTTTGTCTGGCTTGCTTTTCTCTAATAAATTGCATAAAAGTGTATTACTGGTATCATCCCTTCACTTATACACATATTCATAGATATATAAGAATTTAATAGGATAAAATACAGGGTCTTGTTATCTTGCTTGCATATATTCCAGTGGAACTCACAAAAAAGGCAATAAAATACCAGCTGGTCATTTTTGGAAAAGATTTCGAAAGGCTTACCTTTTCTAGTTTGCATGTTTCCAACAAAATATATTACCATTCGTATGCATGTATATATGCCATTCAGTTATTCAGGTCTTTAATATGATAGCTTCGTAAAATATCAGGGTGTGTGATAGCGATGGAGAAAATAAAATCACACACCCATATAAATATGCACACGTGAGCACGCACAAATATGTGCGGAGTAGACCAAATTTATTCTTTGGTGAAAAGACAGAGAGAGAGACGGAAGCTCAGCTGAATAAACGAAAAGTTTCGATATAGTGAATGAAGGATGAAATAGCCGTTTAGTTTGTAAATGAAATGCCCAACAAGAAATTTTTTTCCAGTTTATCACTGACAAAAAAATTCGCGTAACTAAACTCATGTAAAGATCCCGGAAAAATCCACTTTCCGCAAGCAGAGACGATGTACATAAAAACCTGTTAAGGCTGTTAGGTAGATATCCTGTATATTTTATGGAGATCATGCATAAATTACTTGATATTCAAAGAAATGGTAGTATTTTTGGTGGTACAAGTTAAATACCCATGTGGCAACAATAGAATGAAAGGGAAATGAAGTACGTACGTATTCCTATAATATCTAACCTGTGCAAATATTTACTTTTATCCTAAAAATGCGTTTAAGGGATAATAGGATTTTGCCTTGGCTTCTGGAAAGGAAACCTTTAAAAACGCATTTACTCTTCTACCTGTTTACTTTTTATCTCAGGTATGAAAACATGTATGCGAACACATGTAGCATTTTATCATCCATCACTGATCATTTTTTTGTCACATGGTGGAATTTCGTGAGAGGATGCTTTGAAGATCTAAACTAGTTTGCTATTTTTGCCTTGATGTGTGTTCATGTGAAAAATTTATTTTTGCTCCGAAATTCTTATTGTCTGCTTTCATTTACAACACAGTTTTCAACAACATGCTTTATTTTCTCGTTCTTTTCCAGGATACTCTCAACTTGAGTTCACAGTTTCTAAAGCCAAGCACACTATATCGTACAAGGAACCTCTCCAGGAATCTAAATCAGTTTGCATCATCAGAGTCCACCTTTATGTTACCAATGTCTTCTGAACAGCAGCTTACCGCAGAGTCCCCACGATTCCGGGATCGCGTGTCCTCGTCTACTTCGGGTGGCATTTTTAAAGGTATGGACATACAACAATCGTGAGTATTAATACGTATATTATTGTTATATAAATATGTAGTGGCCGAAGGTTACGATGCGATGCAGAGAGGAGTTTTCAGGAAGTAAAATTTATGGCGTTCCTCATTGTTAAGGAAATGTATCTATCTGAACTAAAGGATTGGATGGTCTTACTCATGTTATAATTTTTTGTACGTATATTTGAGTGGATGCATATACATCCTCTCAGGAAAGTTGCATTTTATGTGTATGATTTTATCTCGGCAATGCATATGAAAGCAATATAATATATACTATCCGAGCGTGTCATCTGTCACTTCCATATGTTGGGCGTGAAGGAAGAAAGCTAACAACTAGATCCATCCTTCTTAATCCAAAAAATACTTCTTATTATACTGACGTAAATCATGACGACGATATGACTTGCCTCATGTCAAGGAATTGTGGTACAGCCTGAAATCTTGTCCAGAGTTCTCACAGCTTACTCCTACTAAAGCCTTTATGCTAATGCTGCTGAACAGCAAACAAGCTTATTATGCACATTATGTATTTATTCAAGGATCTTAGGTCAACAAAGTAAAAGCAGCATAGTTTTTTGGAACAGCACTTAGTTTTAGGATACAACGCAAATAGGAACACAAGGGAAAGGCTTAACAAAGTTGTAGGTTGTAAGTATGTGTTGCGAGAAAAGTGAAAGTAAAAACGATCTTAAACGCAAACACAAAAGAAAATAAAAATATTTCATCCGAAATGAAGCCCCTTTTCGTTCGTCGGCTTGTATTATCAGACTTTTTATACTATCCTAGTTCAACCCATATGAACATGTATAGGTATGCCTTAAACTGTCGTGTAAACCTGTCTAGAACTTCTCAGACTCTAGTTTCAAGTTCTTAGTGGATTTATGTGTTTGCTAATATGAGACCTTTTCATTTTACGAGATTATCCGATGTGACAGTTAATGTCATCTGAAATGGCTCTTCCATTTCTCATTCTCATCCATTTGCGAAAAAGAAAGTGGGAGTTTGTATGTTGACGCTGAAGTTGAAACTATTTTATCACTCACATTCTATCTTTCTTTCTCATTTTTTTTCATTTAGGTGCATCGACTTCACACTCATACTCGGCGTATCAAATCAGCTCCATTCTAAGTGGAAGTGGCGGTGTAGGAGGAGGTGGTGGTATTAGCGGTGGCATTGGCTACGGTTTTGGAAGTGGTGGTGGAGGCACGATCACTTCTGCAAGACGGCAGCCATTCGTTTCCGGCTACTCTGGTGGGGGCATGATGCCGATGATGAGTAGCAGTAGCAGTAGAAACTTTCGCTCTAGTATGCCAGACCTAAATGCTGTCAACAAGTCATATGCTGCAATAGCTGATAGCCATCGGCGAAGACAACCTTCAAAATCAATAAAGCACCACTCCTCATCAAGTGGTTTCAGACTTCAGAAAAGGTCCTCAAGTGATGAAGAAACTTCCTCGCTGATAGATGAATCAGAACGGTGTCTACGCTCCAGCATTGACTTACTCTTGACTGATGAGTTACCCAGTCCAGGAGGTGATTCTTGTTTCCGCTCAACTGGTTTTGGCTCATCCTCATTAGCAGCCACTACATCTGGCTTCTACTTAGGCAGAAGGTCTGCTTCACAGCCAATTCTTAACGGTACGTTGAGCCATATAATGCACGGCTCGGCTCAATTTATCTTGTTATTGTGTCATGATTTTCAATCTTTTAGAATGCTATTAGCGTACACTCTCATCTCATCTTTATTCTCCACGTTTCATAAGCTCTTGTAATTCTTCTCTACTCCTTTCTTTACCACAGAGTTTTCCCACCAAACAGTAAAGAGTCGGAGCGTGTGTAGCTTTCACTTTCTTTACAATCTCATCAGCGTTTTCTCTTTTATGCTTGATGTTCCTTCACTGCTCTTTGATTTTTTTGCAACCACAGCTAACCTTCCATTTTGAAAATTGATAGGCTTAAAGGAGGTGGGAATTGTGAAAATACATTATGTATGTCAGCCAGACACAAGCGCTCATCTTTGTATCTTTTTATCCTTTTAGAACGTAACATTTAAGAACCTTGAAAGCGTTTTTACACATTTATGTTAGCCTACTGCAAAAACACTAACATACACATACATATAATAGATGAAGCGAGAAAACTTGAAGCATACAAACAAGCTTTATACTTCATCTTTTGTAATCCTTCCGGCATTGGTCGGTTATGCATGGCTGAAGGCAGTGGAAGGCTTGGGTAAATCCAGGTGGTTTTAGCGAAAGGTCAAACAACCCTTTACATAGAATCTCTGCAAGCGTTGTGCGCCAAAAGATCTTACTTAGAGAAAAGGTATTTATAATAAAGGTATTGGCAAATAGATCTTACGATGAGATGATATTACCATCAGACCCTATTCATGTTGGCCCCCAGAATCCAGATCCTATTCATTTTGGCCCCAAGATCCTATTTATGTTGGCCCCCAGATCCTATTCAAGTTGGCCCCCAGATCCTATTCAAGTTGGCCCCCATATTCTATTCAGGTTGGCTTTCGTGCATGATGGGATTGTATGAATTCAATATTTTTAATAAAATTATCATACCGTAACGAATCTTGAATTTTTGCCATTTATCAGAAAACACGGTTTGATTAAAATCACAACGTGATTAGAATCGCGATTTGTTTAAAATCCCGACGTGATTAGAATCGCGATTTGGGGGAAATCACGACTTGATTATATATACGGTTATATAACCCATAAAAATAGGTTGGCTAACCAAAAGTATGCGGTTATATAACCTATTAAAAATAGGTTAACTAACCAAAAATGTGCGCTTATATAACCCATAGAATATCTAAAATCGAACAGGGGTTGGGTTCCAAGTAAACTGGAGGCTCATGGCTACGACAAAAATGGGCTTGAAGACATTTTTGCTGAATACCTTTTCAATTATACGTTTTGTAACTTAAAACTCTCGTCACCGAATCCTCTGCAAGCACGACAGACCCAGGTCCCCTTTAAAAAATGCTCATAGAAATGTTTTAACTATGTATTCATTGAGTGCGAATTTCTATGATAAACCCGAAGCAGATTTTGGTGTGTGTTGGTAAAAGTAATGATGTTTGTCAGGGGATTTAATGTTGCCGAAAGGTATATTGAATGTATAAAAACCCAATAGTTTAGTAGGAATTGAAGCCTATAAATATAAATTCCACAATTTTTCTTCTGGCTAACAAGCACTCAAGAATTGAAGAGTTCCAACATGTTTGGCAGAACGTTACGTGATTCCCGAGATGTAGGAAAAAAGGTAGCACCACCAGCCATTCTGTAAAAATAGAAAGGTAGCATCATTTCACTTGCTGACATGGCCGTGAAGAAGATACTGTCAACGTCATCCCACAAAATATATCAAATTACACAGTTACACAAGACATGTTGTTTCATCTAATGTATTTTCTGATATTGAATCTTTTTCCAGATCAAACGTACCCACCCGAAATGAAAGAGTCGTTGATGGGAGATCCATTTTTACCTCGTAGATTGAGTGATATGCGGTGCTCCCGTTGGGCCAAAGTCATTCTGCCAAATGGTCACGTAGCAATTGTCTCCGTGAAGGAAACTGATGAGATTCAAGATAGTCTAACTGTTCATACAGATACAGGCTGTGTTATCAATCTTCCATTCCGTAAAGTTGTGTTTGCTTGGAGAAGCAAGCGAAAATAGAAGAAAAGGAATCCTAACCTTAAAGAAAGTAGGAGTTCAAGGAATATGAAATATCACGTCGTCAGTGTTTTCATGCCAAGCATTTTGCTATGAAATTAATTGATTACGATCAAAAACCTGTTCTACTTTCATTTTATTGATGTACACATCTATACAATATGTACCCATGTCTTCAGAATCCTCTTTCGGATAATGTCTACCTATGTAAAACTCAAAAATGCTTGTGTATTCGTTTAAAATGTATATCAATACATGTAATGCATCTATAAATCTTGTTATGAACCCTACCAAGGTAAAAGATAATTATAATCGGAGTATGAAAAATAGTTGGCAATTAATGTTACGATTATATCATTGCTGTATATCAAATAGAATATTAGTTTGTTGGTGTATGTAGAACTGTAGAACTTACTGGAAATTTTTTCCCGCAGAAAGTGGTGTCAAGCGAGCTAAATGATTATTCATGGATCCTCAATAACGCATCAGTTTCTTGGAGATCAATGGGATAGAAATACAACACAACAAAGCAGATACAACGTAACGTTAAGTATATGACTGTGAAAATTTAGTTATCCGCATGTATAAAAAGAAATGTCACAGACTTTATTTTATACATCAGTTATAAACTGTTGAATACAAATAAATATTTTATGTATGGACGTATATGTATTTATAATTGCGAAAAGTTCTTTTATCGTGCAATCTATAAAATTAATGAAATAGAAAATCAAATGATTATGAATGTAGACTGTATCTTCAGAATCAGGTGCGGAATTCGATAGCTAAGAATTGTGACTGTAAACGTGTACTTTTTCTGTACAACAATAACTGATGAGTTTTAGTGTTAGGCTAAATAATATATTTCACATGCACTGCTAATCTTTGAACTTGAAATCCACATCTCCCATATCTGGAATATGTACTGATGAATCTCAATGAAATATGAATATTGTGAAGATAATTAAACGTATTATAAAACCACGAAAACGCATCTCGAGCTGCTATTTAGAAAGAAAAGTACCAGACAATATTTGTGAAATTATTTTCTTTAGTTTTTCAACTTCGATGACTCTAAACTGCTATAATACAGTTAATAGAAACCATTTCCTGGATTAAGAGATAAACGTAGTCCTTGATACATTTGACGCATCAAAGATCCTTGTGATGCATGTACTTAAGTTACTGAAACAATCAGAATAGTTATAAAATTAAGATTAACCTTTCATTTATAATGAATTCATGATTTACAATCACGTTAGCTCTCTACGATTTTTTGCCAATGATTTTTAATATGTTGACGAATTTATTGTGCTAGAGTATACACTTAAATCAATAGAATGTAATATCTAAATATAAAGTGACGAAACATGTGTATGATTAAAAGCGTAACTAGTAATAGAGGTAAATAAGAGATAAGATGCAAAATAAAGCCAAGAAAATACAATGTGCAATATTATTATTTCAGTGTTTGAACAATGAACATTGTGCATTTATTTATTTGTTTTTATGGTATACGGTTTTCACATGTACACTGCAAAAATAGTAAGCGTTGCATACGTTCCTTTATATGGAACTTCATAAAGCATCGAAGATGGAAACTTATTTGGAATCTATAAATGAACATAAATATTTTATGTAGCACTGAAAAACAAGAACACTAAACTTTGTGTAACCTTAAACTATAAGTAATTTCTGAATAAAATCTATAAATCTACTATACAACTAAACTCATTTGAAAAAATGTCTAACTTTTACCTTTTTATTAGATTAAACCTCTGCTATACAGGATTTTAAACTTTAACAAAATTATTAACAGATAAAACTTAAGATTTGATTTGTAAATACAATACAACAACTAGATTTTCTAGCTAAAATAAAAAATAATCGACACGTCGACTGGCATCATGTTCATTAGCCCACTGGAAGTATTAAGGGTATTTAAAGTGTACCGTAGTGGATAACAAAAATTAAATCAATTTAAGTTCATGCAATGTAAATAGTGTACTTGCCAAAACAATTATGTCCTAGCTAGATTACAAATTGTACGGAACTGTAACCGTTAGAGCCATGTCGATGATATTATTCTACAAAATGCATAACATTGTCTGGCAAAATGAAATTTTGGAAACAACTTTAGAATTTAATTTTACTCTACAGATAAATTATGCGTAAAGTTAAATTTTACCCTCATTTTTGCAGACCGGTCTTTATCACGAATCAATCTGCACATTTTGAAGTAGTTATTTTCTTTGCTGCACTATATAAAGTAACTACTTTTTTACACAGTTTCATAGCTCGAGTAGTAGGATCAATACAAGTGGAATGATTAAAATGCTTCCGAAGACATAGAGTAATAACGTAAACTTGCGATTTACACTAATATTGTTCTTAGCAAACGAATACTGTCTATCACTTACTTAAAGTATTCTAAATGTTTCCTTTTTTACAGAATAATTAACAAGAACTACTCCTCAACTCTGCAAGCATCTGTAAAGCTTGATCTCCCAGGATAGCAGAGGAATCTCGATTGGAAGCAGAGTCACTATGACTGTCACCCGTGGCTTGGCTTAAACTTTCACTGCTACTTGAAGTAATAAGAACTTTGGTTGTGTTAGCATTACAATTATTATTATTTTTAATACTGGGATTCTTCATGGAGTCACGATGAACTACAGGGGCCTGAGTAAACTGTAATTGATTAGGTCTATTTGGACGACTGCCCACGGAGGAACTGTTGTTGTTATTCAAGCTATTTTGGCTGGCCAAAGAAGACTGATGAACCGTGTGATTGCATGGGGGTACAAATCCGTTAGCTAAATTCTTCAAATGTTGCTGCTGCTTAAGTAATTGTTGCTGTATTTTCTGCTGTTGTTGCTGGACGTGTTGCTGCTGCAGACTATCACGAATCTGAGCCAAGGCTTGTAAAAGTTGATTATTTACTGCATCAAGTCTTTCAATCTGAAACATCATTAATTCAAAAATATACATATGGTTCTTTACACCACTTGATATATATACTTCTACATGAAAGAAATACTTGGTATAAAATTAAAACCTTTTGTTCTTGGGCTTCAATCAACTTTTGCTTTTTATCTAAAGCAGTTAGAAGATCGTGCTCCCTTTTCATTTCTTCTTCAGCACTCAACAATCTTTGTAAAAGCTGATCCACTTCCTTACAGCCATCATCAGAGATTCTTGAATATCTATCTTTGGACCCATTCCCTGAGCCACTGCTATTTGCAGGGCTTCCTAGGGCCACTTCCCCGCTCCGTTTCTGACCAGGGCTTTCATTGCCAAAGAGTCGTTCTTCCGCTCTACTTAATTTTACTTGAAGTGCATCCATAGCTCTTCGAAGCTCTAGCATTTCCCGTTCGTACTGTTTCAACGAAAAATCCCACAATTATTAGACAAAATCCTAAAAACCCTCACAAATAAGTCTAGAGAGAAGCGAAACTGCAATAGATTATTCTAGCAAACAAACCTCTTCCAATGATTTTTCTCCATTACTACTTCCATCTGGAACAGGCCGATGTCCTGAATTTCTCTTGATATGATTCCGACGGGGTGGCAAATGAGGAGTTGGCTCATCACCCTCGTTTACTAAACCACTATCTGAATCTTCATCTGACGATGAACTATATGGGTGGTTTTTCCTAAGAAGCTCGGCTGATGAACGTCTACTCAAACGATGATGCCCTGATTTGTTTTGTGTTTTGGAATGAACTGACTGTTGGCCGGAAATGTTGGAGTTGTTTGCGTACAGTTTCGTTTGTCCACGTGTTCGACCTTTTGTGGGTGAAATATTGGAATGTGAATATTCACAATCTGAAGAACTAGAGGATCTGGCCAACCTGTTAAAAAATTGGAAAATAAATTACTTTCTCTTCACTAGCTTTCCCCGAATAGTTTCAAAACAGTCATTATACATATTCATTCTTTAACTACAAACCTTCTAGGATATGGTGTTTCCTCATTCTTTTCAACACCAACGGTACTTAAATCATCGACACTTTGTGAACCAGCTTTTCTGTTAAACACTGGGTTGTTAAAAGTTAGCGCAGTTGTAGCATCCTGCATTTCAGTTGCACGCATATTAATATTGTTAATGTGGGCATTGATCTGATCTTTAATATGCGAAGTCTTTTTGTTCGCTTTGTCCTCTCCCTCAAGAACAGGACTTTGACTCTGGTAGCCTGACGATGCTTGGGAGCCGGATCTTTGATTATTTAATCCAATTTGGTTTGGATTTACGTGCGGAATATGCAATTGCAGCGGATACGGTGGAGCTCCATTTCCATTGCCCATACAGTTCCCATTCATGTTCATTTGAACTTGCGAGATATTCTTCACATTTGGGTTAGAGTTGTTGTGAATAACGCTGGAGACAGCGTAGATTGGAGTTGCCGAAGCATTCACAATATGATGTGGAATCTGATACTGGTGATTTACGGCTTGGGAATTATTACAGAGTGGATTGGAGAATCGGTGGTTCATTGGAATTCCCAAAGGTGCTGGCGGTGGTGGTCCAGATGGCGGGGGTGACGGTAGATGTGGAAAAGGGAACATAGACACGTTCGTAGCATTGGCCGGCTGTTCCAACCACTTGTGAATTGTCTCCAAGAGTTCTTGCAAGTGCTTAAATCTGTCATTCTTAAGGGGAAAAGGATAAAGGCTCAGTCAGAACATGTGGACTTCATCACGTAAAAGTTTGAAAAAATATTGTTATGAAACTCTTATCACGTTCACAACACATATTTCATGTTCACCGTGTCTTACCTTTGGGGCGATCTTTGCTACGTTTTCACTTAGCAGTGTAGATAGGACACTGAGATATTTGCCAAGATCGATGAAACCCCCGGCTGGGACTTTGTCTCGGGATTCCTTTTGTGCTTTCTTCACGGCTTCAGGATTTAATGGACTCTGTAAGACAAAACAGAAAATATAGAATTATAGTCATAATTTAGACACGCTACGGCATTCACGTCATAAGATATAAAAAAATGCTTTAGTTTATTTATCAAGGAGAGCTGTACTTTATGTATTTTTTCTACTATTAAAATTTTACGTTTCACAATTTTTTAAAAAGTATTCATGCATAATAAGTTTTACAAAGAAATCCTCTGCCGTCTTTTCAAAGACACTCAATTTAAATTCCAAGTCTGAATTAGAATTAAAGAAAAAAGTTAACTCATAAAACAAACTTACAGATATACAAGAGAGGAAAGTAGAAGTAAAAGAAGAAAGTATCGACATCAAGCAACGACTTCATTAATCTCAATGAACTTCCATCCGGGATTTTAACTTGACGAGCGGAAATACATATATCAAATATCAAGTAAAATGTCTGCACAAACATAGTTCACCATCAATACATATTAAAAGTGTTACGCTTTTCAAAACTAACTGCTTCTGTGTTGAAATACTACTTTTACCCTTCTTTATTTTCCATTCTCACTTTCCATTTTCTTGACGCCATGCCCTCAAGAGCATACCAGGAATAGAAAAGAAAGTAGAAAAAGAAAGCAAAGGGAAAGTGTACTTTCTTTTCAGCTCCAGCTTTTACTCTTTACAACACTTACTTTTATAATAACTTTTATGCTTAGAAAAAAATATACGAAAGACATCAGTGAGAAAAATAAAAGCATCTTACCATTCGTGATGTTGAACAAACTGGGAGAAAGAATCGCAGGACAAAGAAAACGTAGAAAGATGGAAGCTGAAATCAAATGATCACTCAATTCTTCCTTCCCTGCGGATTTTAATGCCTCTCGACAGTGTGAAAAGCACTCTCTTAGTTCCCTAAAAATTTCACAATCAAAGAAAAGTCAAGATGAAAAAACTTTCTTTAGTTTTCCTCAGTACAACTTAAACATCCAGGTATATGTATATTACACTATATCTAAACTTTATCTTGAAGTTTGCTCTTCTCAACTTTTCTTTATATAATGGTAATAATGAAGATCTTAAAAATGACGTAATAGCAAGTTTCCTGTTATTATTAGCAGTCTTAATAGAATCCAAAATTCATTCAATTATTTTCCGTTAATTGGGAAACTTACATTGGAAAGATGGAATGTGAATGCATGATAGCCTTCCATACAGTATCTACAGCCATTCGAAGATTCTGCTGGTTTTTCGAGAGATTCGCCCCCATTGGAAGTTTCATTGGATCTATTTCACAGTCATATAAGTCTTCTGAACCCTGGAACTGTTCAATAAAAGGTCCTAAAGTAGCATGAAGATATTCCGTCCCTGTAAGCTTAAGGAATGCTTCCATAGCCTTTGTAGCTATTGAATTTCCACGGAACGTCAACTTTTCATCGCCTACATGGAAAAAGCAAGAGAGAAAAATTTAGAAATCCACATATTAGGAGGGAGCCAGTGATTCATACTTCAGAATTTTTTACAACCACTTATGTGGTAGTAAAAATCAGAGCTTAAGAGGAGCTAGAGTTTGCCAGCTACCGTATATTTTTTACGAGAATTTAATATTATACATATCTATAATACTTGGTAGTAAAAATACTTGAAAGTGTTATATTAGTTTTTTGCTACATACCACTTTTAAGAATTTCCTGAAGAGCTAGCTCAGCGATGAATTCTTTGGCAAGGCCCTCGTGGTGTAACACATGAACCATAGCACTTGCCAAATCTTCTTTCGCTTTCACACTCAACACAGATTCCAAACACTCGCTCAGCGGACCATACTGATCTTTCACATACTATAAAAGAAAAAATAGACCAGGTAAGGGATTACATTTTGCGACAGAGAAATACAATACTTTAATCAAACTTTTGGCTTCACATATGAAATATTCCAAATGAGTATGTATAACATTTTTTAAAACAAACCTGAAGGAAAGACTTATAGCACCGTACGGGCAATATATCCACGGACTGGTATTTGCACTTGACACGTAGTGAAGGGTGTTCCTTTTCTTTGCTGCTATTACTTGATGACTCAGGTAAAACCGGATACCATTTCTCAATTAGATACCGTGAGGTCACTGAGTTTACCGGGATTTTTACCTTGCCTGTTGCAAAAATAGTAGATTAGACACTGACATTTGCCAATAAATGCATAAAAGTATTATCTAAGCTAGTGTTTTCAGATTTTCATACAAAAAATAGTATAAATGCTAACTAACTTTTGCTTTATTACTCAATATTTTTATGCTTGCATGAATCAACCGCATCCACTAACCTAATTACATTAAATTGCGTTTAATAAACGTGTAGGTTGTGTGTTAGAAATCATATTTGAAGTAATTAAGGGTATCCATTAATTGTTAAGAACTTGTACATGAATATATAAGTATAATACAGATACGGTCCATAAAACATGAACAATGCAATTGAACAAGTTTATATGTGCTCATCGATTTGATCTATTCGTGCGTTCTACGGATTACATAAAGGAAAAAATAAAAAAGTTGCTTAGGTCAAGTTATATCAGGCGTGGTTTTCTCAGAGTTGGCACTACGTTGCCAGAAGTATTCTTGGAATGCTCTCTCAAACTAGCATGAAAGAATGTGGGCACTAATTACATAAAACATCTTTTAAGTTTATAAGCTCTTCACCGAAAACGTTCATACATAGTTGTATAAAGTGGATGAAGAATGGCAAAGTAAAAAGGAAATGGCCGAGAGTGCTATTAACTTAAGAAAACCGAATATATACTCGCTGTGCAATGGCTATTTACACTCGGCTAAATGCAACGCGCGCGCTATAGCCGAATTGTATTACTATGGTAAATATGCGAGCGCCCGGCTGTAGCACAGTGCGTTGCAGATAGCCGAGTGTAAATAGCCAATGCCCAGGCTATATACCTCCTCATTTACTGTCTACGTATTAGTTGAATGCTTAGCTAAAACTACACGAAGAGTTTAAAAAGGCAATAAATCTTCATTACAAAAGCTAAAAAGGAAGCCTCTATCCGCTCACACGCACAAGCGACGTAAGTCAAACGTTCATTGCCATATAGTGTCACAGATACATACATTTGGAGAAAGCAAAAAGGCATGTGCTAACAACGTAGTAATAAAAAACGGATGATGCTAATCTAGAAAAATGTAGAAATTAAGTGAAAGAAATGGTAAAAATGTCAAACGAACCGATGCAAGTGTTGCGCTCTTTCTTCCGTTTTTTATCACCTTCACGAAAGAAGACGACAGTGATAAGTTGCACACAATTAGGTAGCTGAGTGAATTCAAAATGCTCTCCCCAAAAGAGCATTTCTCCCTTTGGTTTCCCGCATGTTCTGGCGTAAAGAACGTCATCAAGGTACAACTCACAAAAGTACCGCTTGGACGAGTGCTTCCCACTACTTCCACCTGGAATTCCTTTCCCTTCCAGGATCCATAGTTTAAGGGAATTCTCTCGCCTCCTTACTTCATCCGCTCGGGGCCTAATCGCTTGTCGGAAAGCGTAAACCCAGGAGTCTCGCTCAGCTGCCGATGAACACGTGTAGTATTTGGACCCAGTGGGAGTTGTCACTTGGAATGCATACTCTTGGCCGAGAAGTGATGGATGGAGTGGTCGGATGGACACATCTCCAGCTGTCAGGTCCATTGTTGACATCATTCCGTTGCTTACAAAACTGTTTACTGGGTTATTTGTCCACGCCAGGAGGCTTTCATGAGATCGGGAAATTCGCATTCGTGATGGGTAGAGTATATTGCCGCTACTGCTGGAAAAATGACATAAAATTTATATTAGATTATTCTCAGCCCTAATGCGTTTAATAACAAATCTGTAATCATAAGGTACTTATTAAGTATTCGTTTTACTACCGAATTCTTCTGATTTCAATGACAGCTCTTTTATGCTATGCCGTATGTCTACTTTATAGCACTCTTTCAATGCCTACTTTAATTCATTTCCATTCTGATTATGTTCATTATTCATTCATTTGATGCAATGGGTTTACTTAACTTGCATGACAGCTAAACATTCAGTTCTAGTCTATCGACGTAGATTCCAGCAAAATGAAACTTCACTTTTGAACAAGGCATCAAACGTTATTATTAATTATCTGGAGCATTCCACAATAGTAGAACCCAACCAAATAATGTGCAAAACTGGATAAGAAAGATCTTACACTGGCTACACTTTAATTTTATAATGCATAGAAGGCGTATTCATAATATAACAATAGACTAGCGTGAACTTATAGGAATAGGAATGCATAACAATAAACTAATCTACTGCCTCTCTCTGCTCCGATGCTGAAATGATTAATTAACTTTGGGAATAGATACGAAGAAAATGGACTAATACTTATCAAATATTCATGAAAATCTTTTAGCTGCTTTGTCGCTCTTGACTTTATTACTTATCCTACAACTGCTACTACATATTATGCAATTTTGTTGGCTGGATGATAATGCAAGGAACAGAGATCATTGTTGTATTACATGGTAAATCAACTCTACAGCAGAGAACAACAGACTTCTGAATTATATCGCATCTGGTTGCTGTCTCATTTTGACAACAAAGAGAGGAAGGAAGTAAGCAAAGGGGGAACGGGAAGTACATCTACAATATCCTATTTAGTATACTTACATACATTTAGGAACATTTTATATGTACATTACTATCAGTACATTGCATGCTTATAATATGGAAATAGAAATACCTATGTATGTATTTCCTTCCACAATATACCTAATGCAGGCATACTACTGCGGTATATTCAATGAAGGGTGAAGAGTCAGATGGGGAAAATTAATTCATATTCATCTTCTACTGAACCTGTGACATACCATCACTCATCACAATGCACCACTCGCTATAGTCAACGAGGCAAGCTGCGTACACCACACAACAGTAAATAAAATATGCACTCACTAAGCTCAACTTTGTGCTTCATTGCATTTCGTTGTTTTGTGCTCTCTTTTCATACGCATACTACACAAGATCCTCACACTCACTCTCCTCTCTAATAACCCTTTTCTTTCAATCCTTTCAACCAGATGCGTTTTTCCACATAATATCATCAAATCATGCTTTTTCCTTTGTCTGCCTCTATTCCACGCTTTGAGCTCGTGTGAAGTTGCAGCTTTTCCGCTATTTTACGATAATTCATACCTTTTCTCAAGTATCACCCAAAACCAAGCGAGCAAATCGAAAAAAGTAATGACTATGACTAGTAGGAACATCAACAACCCCCTTCCGTAAACAACAAAGGTAAGTGCAGCACAACAACTTGTGAAATTTTCTATCTCAACTGCAGCAGCACACTTTACTGATCACAAAA
>JAHZNG010004285.1:0-13002 GCA_027744375.1 Orchesellides sinensis
ACGCTATGCTGCTACGTAGTCACAAGAGTTTAACCAGGTCGGTCGATTTGAGGCGCAAACTGTAGGGGTAATGTGGGTTATACCTGTAATCGCCTATTCTGTGACATGCTAAACTCCCAAAATTATTATGAGATGTTCTTACTTTACTATGATAGCAATTAACTCCTCAGTATCAACTAGTACGGCTGGGTTGAAGATGTCACAACGCTCGGTGTAACGCTATACTGCGGTTTCACTTGAAGAGGTACTCCAGGTTGACGTAATAGCTCGCAAACACAAACGATGATAAGTAATGCACAGATTGGGATGAGAAGCGAAAATTATCATGAGCCACAATAATTATTACACACTGGACGAATTTGACAGAATTATGCAACGTGAACTTAAGCGTTTATTTACAGCGAACTGAAATGATCACACTATAGAATTACAAGTTAGCATTGGGATATTCTTGTGAAAATTTGGACAGCTTGGCTAAGTGACTGGATACTTAGGGATACAGACTTGAACTGAAGTTTTCTGTTAACTTCCTCCTCTCATACACACACAAAAATACATTCATCTTTACACATATATATATCATATTGGTATATAATCTTGTACAATGGTATTGTGGGTACTTAAATTTATAAGAATGTGTACATTTTACGACCTTCCTAGTCCCTATTACCTAGTTAGCATAAAATGTTAAATATTCTAATTAGATTCCTACTCTTAATCGTATGTGTTATACTGCTCTGCTGCTAGTATACTGCCTCTCTTGCAAAACGTTATAACAGTAAAGCACGAGATTACACAACAGTTCGCAATAATGATTAGACCACACACGACAGAGCAGTCTTGCTATAACACTATGTACATTTATTTACACCACTGTAAACGATTAAACTGGCTGACAGCAAATTGTGATATTCAACAGTTGACTTGGATTGATTTTTAACAAAGGCAAATAAATACAGTAACAAAAATGACAGACAATGGAATTTCTTGTAGTTGCAACGAAATCTAGACTTACAATAACTAAAATTCTCCTTCCTCTTCCTTCCTTCTTCCAACAACCATAAATTCATATTCCGATTCTTATACAAAAATACATATGAAGTAATATGTACGTAGATATTCATCCTCTGTTCTTATGTGAGTACTTGTAAATGTATGCACCTATCCAGGGTACCTTACTAATTAGCATATTAGTAAAAAATACTACGAGCTGCTTGCATACTTAACTTGTATCCTCCATTCTCCTGACTTGTCTACTTATATATGCTTCAGGTTTACAGTTCCTCATAATTCATAGGAATAATGTGTTATACTATAACAGGAGATAAAAGGTAGGTTAGGAAGGGCGAAAAAAATTTGATGAAAGTTTATTTTTATGAAGTTACATATAAAATTATAATTATCGAAAGTTTAGCTACAGTGTATTACAAGTGTACCAGGCTCGCTGTTCGCTCGATGAATTTTCGAATGCATATTTTATACCCACAAGGGTTATGGGTTTTTACACGGGTTAAGGATTATGTTGTTTGCTGTACAAAATCAATAAAAAAATTACTGCATGCTACCAATCCAAAATAAATGTAATTTTTTATAAATGATGATAAATGAGGAGTGTCAACGTATATTTTAAAGTATTTCTTTATTAAACCATTATGATGATTCTAATATTAAAATGTTGTATACTCTAAATATCACTATCCACCTTATCTTCCTTTAAACTATTTGCATTTGCATCACGCGAAAGCATTTTCTATTTTGTACTCAATCTATTCCGGTAAAGCATACACGTACATCACATTTACACCTAATCCAAGCGACCTCTTATAAGCATTCAATACTTTTACTATCCATATTTTATCAATGAAAACATTCACTAAATTTTCAGAATCATTTAAACATTACCACCAACCATAATCAGATTTCATCCATGTGCAAAATGCATCAAAACCTCTATCCACATATTAATTTTAAATCACCGTATTCACAATTGTAGCTAAACACAAAAAATCGGACGCTATGATTAGTTGTCATGTCAGTTGTCACCGAGTCTTTGTTGCACTAAACCCATGTATTTTTAGCATACTGTAAACCAGCATCATTTATTATCACATCCTATCCACCCATTGAAAAAAATCTGACCAACGCGCCACTCTTGACTTGCTATTTAGATCAATTGAGAAACTATACTGGGCTCCTCATATACACACATCATATCAATCATAGCTACGCTACACAGCCTCACCATCTGATCAGAATCATAGCAGAGCACAAAAAAATTATTTCAGTGTTTTAACGAGTATTAGTCACACATAAATAATGTGTCTGTTCTTCCTACCACCCTAAATATTTCACCAATATTTAATTCACAAAATTTACAGTTTAAAAAAATTCTAACCTGGCTGAATCACAATTTTTTTACTGGCACAATCTGGACTAAATAATATTAATTGTGTACATATATATTTTTATAAGTATAATTATAGGGTTTTTTTGAAGAGACCAATTTAAAATTTTTGTATATTTGTAAATTCTACGGTAAAAAAAGGTATTTGCTGTTTTTAAGTAAAGGCGTCTAAAATTATTTGTCGTTCACACAAAAATAATGGCAAATCGCACGGGTCAGTCAAAGGAATACGATTACCTTTTCAAGCTGCTTATAATTGGGGATAGTGGTAAGAATTAAAACACATTAATAATTTTTAATTAGGATAAGATGTGGTTTAGGTTGTAGGTAAGGAAGGGATTATAATTTGTGTGCTTGTTTGGTTTTTATTGATTTTAGGAGTTGGAAAAAGTGCCCTACTAGTGCGATTCGCTGACAATGTCTTCTCAACAAATTATATTACGACTATTGGAGTATTTGTGTGTTTGTTTGGTTTTTATTGATTTTAGGAGTTGGAAAAAGTGCCCTACTAGTGCGATTCGCTGACAATGTCTTCTCAACAAATTATATTACGACTATTGGAGTAGACTTCAAAATAAGGACACTGGTGGTGGATGGAGAGCGGGTGAAACTTCAGATATGGGATACTGCAGGTCAAGAGCGATTTCGGACTATCACTTCAACGTATGAGTAGAAAATAAAATAATTTTTATGTAGTGCATAATGGTTTAAGTAATAAAAAGTTGTGGAGGGGTGTGTGCTAAAACAAATTGATTTGTTTACACGGTAAAGAGGGTTTTTTATTTTATGGTTTTTGTTAGTATAATAAAAAGAGGAGGAGTTTAATAAGATGTCGTTTATTGTTTTTATAGATGTTCATGGCTATCACAAAGCAGGTACTACGGACCAAGAAGCAGCAGCAGGTAGATGAAACTAAGCAGGATACTGTTCACCTGAGACCCTCTGGAGGAGGGAAACCTGGTGGTGGGCACAAGAATAAGTCTAAATGTTGTTGAGGGTATAATCACGTAACGCTTCCACAATTTACCGTGTATCTGTGTTATTGTTGTCGTCTTCCTATATTCTTGTTATGCAGATTTTATCGTTTCCTCTGATAAATGCTCTTTATACAAAGCTGTTGTAATGAAAACTTCAAATAAATGCGTTCCAGTCTATGTCGCTTTCTTTTTAATAATTTCTTACCTTTAAGTTGTAGTCAAAAGGAGTTTTGGCACAATAATTGTTTCGTTTTGATTTGGATTATAATTTGTTAGAGTTTTAGAAGTTAGTACAATAACGCGCATCTCTGCTAGATAAATTAAGTCATCGAAGCCCCTTCATAAGATTTTCCCGCTGTAATCTTGAACGAGTAACATAATCGCGGTTGTAGTGTAATTTTCTAATTCTTTTGTGCATCACACTTTTCTTTAAGTTGTAATAAAAAATGGTAAGAGTCAAATATGACAAATGTATATTTAGAAATTTTATTTTTTTCACCTGCAAATTCACGAATAATAATGAATAGTCAAATTCATTGCACATTGACTTACAAATTGTACATTATGCCTAAAGTAGTTAGCAGGTAGTGTAATTTTAATATGTATGTAGCCAAATTATAAATTTGCATGGTGTTTTATGAAGCTTTCCAATGAGTGCACATAAAAGGCCTATAGCGTCATTTTTATATTATAACTATGACTCATCATGACCATCATTATCAAAATGTAGGATTGAATTAATGCTAAGACCTAATCTATTTCTTTCATACATTCATACCTGTATATGCAAGAATGTACAGAGGCATATTTACTATGCTTTCATATTTGTGAAGTCTGAAGTGGTAACAACAGCTGCGTCAACCAACTCATGTTATCAACTTCTAAAATTACATACCCACGAATTCGTTGTTGAAGGAAGCCTTTGTATCGCATAGTTCATTCCTTATTCATATTTCACTCATAAAAACTATAAAGGAATAACCATCATTATGTATACCACATGCTACGGATCTACATTCGTTGCATCTACTTACGTCTACGTTATGCAGGTAAGCTAGCACCCAATTTAATCTTGTGTCACGAAAACGAAAAGAATCCTCATGATTGCCTGAATATTACATGAACATTTTTACTCTCTCTCTCTCCGAATATTTTACTCCACAAATGTATAAAATTAGCTGGAGGATGAATACCTTTTTATATAACATCATCATCATCTTCTTGTGTTATTAATGAGCAAGGAAATATAACACACTTTCATAATATTTCATGTATGGTCTACCTACGATATGCTCACAAATCAAATTTTCGTTACTTGATTATCCTTTACAGTTTTCCATGCATGACAAATTTATGTATATACATGTCACACCCACCTACATACGCTTTCATGATATGATTTTTTTGCTTACTCGTGCGTTCAATTATGTGCAGCATTCATACAAGAATGACATTTGGAAAGTCATTCACTCTAATGCAATAATATGTTGGAATCCTTACAAGTCAAATAGTAATTCAATTGTCCAATCTCACACCCTAAATCTCGGTCGGATAAAGGAAGCCAGTAGTGGCCAGGGGTAGTCAGTATGCGTAAGCAAGTGACACGTGACAACGGCATTGTCATTTTTGTTTGTACCTGTAGACAATTAAGCATTTCTATTAAGCTTATGTGTGGTTATTCACAAGATACACGATAATACTAATTAAATGCATATTGTTAGCAATAATATAGTTTATAGCATAATGACATGAACTATGTACATTCTCAGACGCAATGTCCTATACGCCATTAAAATTGAAGCTATGCATACTTCAGCACAAACACACATGAATCAGTCGCTGTAGTTGTATTTTTTTTTCAAAAATAGGTAGATGAGAAAAAATAGTATAAAATTTTGTAAAACTATTTGAAAGAATGAACCTGATCTTTAAATCTGAAGAAGCATTTATCTGTCATAATACAAACGTGCAGACAATTTAAAATATAGTTTGCATAGAACTGCAAAAGACATCCATCCAACGACACGAGATTTTCTCTGAGACCAATATAAAATGTAAGCTGTGGTAGATGTGCTGCTGCGATGTGATGCTGCTGTCATGTTGGCAAGAAAATGACAGAAAGCAGCGGAAATGAGTGCATGCACTCGCAGATCCGATAATTTCGACGAAATGAAACCAGCTGCAGCGAGAAAGATACACGACTAAAAAATGAGCATAGTAAAATGCCTACTTATATATATATGCATGTTCCATATATTTTAGCTAGCACTTGCGTTACAATAAACATCAAATTAGAAAACGAAAGAGGGCAAGCAATACTCTATAAAATATCAGCTTGAGGATCACAGCAGCTGAAAACAAGGAAATTACTAGAAAAGGGATGAAACATGACAGAGAGAGAGGAAGAAAGTGTCAAATCCAGCTCAGACTCTGATGCCTGCTTGCCATTACAAAGGAATCCTTTCCAACGTTTTTACTTAATGCTTCAGAGACAAGCTAGGAAAGAAACAGTCGGCATAGACAAATGCACTGTTTGAAACTAATATTGTGTAGAGGAAATAGGAAACAAGTGAAAGGCTTCATTCCTGTTTTCTATGCATGTATGACGTATTGAAAGGCTAAATTCTTAGGCATGGTTATTATGGCAGTCATGTGGATTAGAACAAAAGATGATGTGTGCATTGTGCTGTATGGTTTTTGTTACATTATAAAATACAAATCAGAGGCAATGTATGTAAGTGATATTTGTAAACTATTAGTAAGGTTATAATGATTCAACATTTACTTGTATCGTTTCTATGCATTTTACCAATTTCCAATATTCCAATAGGGAAAGTATTCGTTTGCATTGTACAAATCAAATAAAAGAAAGCAGGAGGCCATATTCCCCAAATGATTTTTTGAAGTACGTAGGAAGGCAAATAGTAAAATATTTGCATTAGTATTGCGTTCATTCCATTCCCTTGTGATGTAACAAAGTGTGAACATGATTTCTCTTCGACTTGAACTATGAGCTTGCGACAATTGTATGTTTTAAATATAAGATAATACTAAACCTCAAATGAGGCTCATTTCGTATCTTCTTGGCATTAGCATCTGCATCGTAACCCACCCCAACACTGAAGCATCTTAAGCTACACAAGATAAGTAAGCCGGAGTTTCTTGAAGGTGTGTAATAAGAATGTTCTCATGCATCTTTTTTCATGATCACAAATCCTGTGTTTAGTTCCGCTCTTTTTTGCTATACTTTTAACATCTCGCTCAAGTTCACTTGTCCCAACTCCAAACTCTCCTCTTTTCTCCACGGCTAAAAGGACATTTTTTCAGAGTAGTCGCTTAAAGACTATGAGATGTGAACGCAAACTTTTTTATGCTTTCAGTAGTAGT
Source organism: Orchesellides sinensis (assembly GCA_027744375.1). NCBI lineage: Eukaryota > Metazoa > Arthropoda > Collembola > Entomobryomorpha > Orchesellidae > Orchesellides > Orchesellides sinensis. The sequence continues at coordinate 6,769 of JAHZNG010004285.1, forward strand.
AGTAGTAGGGTGTTGATATTGCCAAACACATATAAAATTTCGATTTTCTTCTGTCATACCTAGTAAACATTCTGGACTGCCTTTTCTGTCTACTTTTTCTTGCATACATTTTCATGTCTCCTTCATCACATCAAAAAATCTCCTCTAGCTCACACAGAAAGACGGGGCAAAACTCTTGAGCAAAAAACTGATTTGCTTGACTTGCACTGTGTCTACCACGATATGCATGAATTTCTGTGGTTTTTCATTCTATGCCTGGTCTATCTCACACACTTTGTAAACTTTTATTCTTCCCCCAAGTGTAAGTGCTCTTCTGTTCTGTTTTCCTTGTAAGACAAAATACATACATGCATAATTCGGCTCTCGGTGCCGTGGGATACATGCACATGGTTGATTGTCCTCCTTCTTCTCCTCTTCTTCCTCATCATCCTCATGGTAAATAAAAGCGTCATGCAAGCGGGTACCTCAACACTACTTTATTACATTTCCCTGCTTTGTTTAAAGAAATACAAGACTCAGTGAGTTGAGAAACTCATTCTTTCTTGTCTCTTTCTCTCTTGCCTACAAAAGTAATATTGAAAACCAAGAGAAATAGAAAATCCCTCTTGGCTTTTGCACAAGGAAGGTAAAGTAGAATGATGAGCGTGAATACTACAAAACTGCAGCCAGCATTTTATAAAAGTGAATGCCGATGTTTAAAAAGGATGTTTCATACTTGCGGAGGATAAAGATGCTATAAAAATCTCTTGTGAATGACTAGAGGAGTTTCTAGCCAGCTTTGTTCTAGATTGTACGAAATATGATATACCTTAGGTATATAGGTTCTTATCATGTAGTAACTAGTAGCCAGTCAGTCAGCCAGGAGTTCAGCTTAGCTTGAAGGGAAATGAAATGTTTATTGGCTTTTATTGCACTATATTCCATATTATATGTACATTCTCCACATTTCATTCTCACACTGGCATGCATGCCGACAGCGTCGTATAGAGACCGTAACCGAGTGAACCAGAGTTAACTACTGAATCATTTGCTTGATGCTACTACTGCTGAAAGACAACTGTGCGATTTTATAAACTATATTATTTGCAGTATAGCAGTAAACATTGTACACATACATCCTTTACTCATCATCCTTCCTTTTTTATCGTTGTCCTGATATTAAACAAGTTCCCTCTTTCATATGAATGAATTGCTTTGCAAAGTATTTGAAACACATACAGACATCTGTATTTACGCATACTCTTACATCTGTACATTACATTTATCTGCTTTTTTACGGATTGCATATTGCATTTCGTACAAATATGTATAACACGGTAGTACACACACACACACCATATGCATGCTCACGGTCGTTACTGCTAATAATGACAACAATATAAATGAACATAATATGTGTTTCATGTAGAGCTACGATAATCAAATGATGCGACTGATATGTGTGTACGCAGCAGTAAAGCTTGAGCATGACTATCACCTATATTATGTGCTATCTTAGGTATGATAAGATGATAAGCATTCAATGGGATTAAACTTGAGGTTTTCTAAAAGAGAGTTCGTAGAGAACAATGCACACATCCTTCCTCTGGTTTACGATTACATGCATGCTCATCATCTCATTTGAAAATAAAAACACCTTGTAAGAAATTTGCATGAAATGATCTCCTACCATTGCAAAAAGGTAAGAATCTTGGGGGAAAAGGCTGTCTTCCATATCTACCACTGCTTCACCAGGATCGTCACATAAACCACCACGATCATCATCATCGTCTTCACCACCACACACAAGATTGCATATTTACCATCACCGTAACCAACATGATCACAACCTCTCTTCTACTAAACTACTGAAGAGAAAAGTGTGTTTAAGAGCTAGAATCAAGAATCTCTGTGTGCTATATGGGGATTCACAATCTCAGTGGGTTAAACAGAATCTACGGCTAGCCTACCTAAAAATCTCCATCAGATACATAATAATATGTCATCACCATCATCATCTCATGTGTGGACTCTCTAGTATTAAAGCGTAAAAAAGTAGAAGACAAGAGAGAAGGAGGATGATGATGATGATTATAGAGCCCTTGAAAATTCACCATGAGCAGCAAACAGCACCCAGCATTAGATCACTCGTCTTTTTTACTAGGCTTTTTTACCATTTACAACTCTGCAGCAGCTCTCGGTTCAGAGTCACTACCAAAAAACCAATATAACAGCGTCTTCATCTCAGTATATATGCATCTTCTCCACTCTATCCTAACACACTCATTTCAATTGCATTACTTTTTTCTCTTATTTTTTCTGCATCTTTCTTTCATACTTTGTCTTGACTTGACAGAAGAAGAGATGAGAAATAAAGAATCTTGTTACTGGCTTGCATTGCACGGAGTAATATGTAATGTACATATAACATCAAGATCGGCTCGTTTCATCTTTCCATGGTGTTTTGTATACACTCTAATATACAAAGTTATTAAGTAAAACCCTTTCCTCTTCATGTGTGTATTTTGAATGATATGTATGAATGATGCATCTTCATGTATATTTTTTCTATTGACAGATTCTACGAGATAAACTAGGTATTTTCTGTACATTGAAAAGAAATATTTAAAAGACTAAGACAAAAGGTAACAGTCATCACCATCTCATATATATAAATGCAAGCATTTAAAAGCATACACACACAGGTCGTCAAATTCTAAGTGAGTCTTATTATTATTATTACAACCGACAATACAACGACAAATGTACGAAGACACGGCATATAAAGCGTCGTATTTCATATTGCAGCGTGTGTTTGAGAAGAGTCTTGCAGAGAGGAAGGAGTAGTAGTATGCGAGTAAAAAACTAAAAAAAAAGTCTTCTAGTGTTGGAGTAGGTATGTATTTTAGTTGGTGCAATGCATAGCACACAAGTTGGAGTTGTTTTCGAGCCATCAGCATGCATCTGTGAAGGGAAAGAGTGAGGTTCAGATGTGAGACGGCTTCAGTTTAGCAAGAGCATTTGGAAGCGAAAGAGTGGAAAACAAACTAACACACACGGTCACGGTACGAAAGCGAGAACGGTGTGTTTTGTTGAGAAGAAGTGTGTTTTTTGTTATTGTTGTTGTTGATATTACTCTGGACTACTTTTTTTCATATCAGGTTCCCATTCCAGTATTGTTCCCTTTCGCATGTAAAAAAACAGCCTAAGTAATATTGCGAAAGTTTTTGACGGAGAAGGAAAAAAGTAGTTGTTGATGACTTTTGTGTATTGGATTTTGTCATAGGGAACTGTGTATTGTTGACTTTGTTCCTTTATATGTTGTCATGTAAATTGTGACAGTCCAGACTTGCTCTTTGACATTGCAGAACATCTGCAAAAGGGATATACGAGGATTTTCTTTGTTGGAGTTTTATTACTGGAGTCTAAATACTTTTATTCTTGTTAAAGCAAAGAAAAGGTATTGATTGATGACAATAATAATTATAACATAACAGGGTATTGATACTTTTCATACAAAAAAGTGGACATTCGCAATAATAAAAGCGTGTGGGTGAATAGGAATAGAATTTGTATGCAAAAGTTTTGTCTTTGTCACTAAAAAACATTGAAGCAGTGTTCCAGTGAGCGTTTTCCTGTTTTTAACGAGTTTTACGTGTCACCGAATTAAATTAGGTTACATATTCATATGCAAACTGGAGGAATAGACAAGGAAGGTGACGAGAGAGAGAGAGAGAGAGTGATCGATGAACAGTGTTGGATATCATCATTATTATAATTGTATGAGACTTCGTCCATGCATATTATGTGACTGCTGCAAGTGTGATACAAACGGCTTTCTACGAATGTTACAGCTATCTGTAATAAAATAGTAAGTACACGGTTGAAGGTGTAGTAAAACAATGGCAGGGAGACTAGCTAGGTTTTATCTGCAAATATAAATATTGGCCTAGGTAGAAGTTGGCATAAAATAAATGTGTATTATGTAAAGATAGAAGAGTTCACCGCCTCGGAGACAAGTTCCTCCTGTCGACTTTTACTATGATGACAAAGGGAAAAGCTATGGCATTATCGCACACACACATATATACACATGGTGTTATTATTGATTGGCCAAACTAAGGCAATTCTCTCAAAATTGTGTGCTTCCTCTTCTTTCTTTAAGCGAGTTGTATTCAGATAGACTATAAAATAGAGGTTTGGTCTGGTTTATCCAGAGAGCTCAAAAATATTACGCAAATATGTATAGCAATGCTTAACAATCAGTATGGGGAAATAACAATGAAATAAAGTAACTATGAGTATCTAACAATGTCCAATTTAAAGTGACATGCATGTACATGGGCTGTACATTGTGCGATGCAAATATTAGGCCAATATTCATTTAATAGGCGTGACATTTGATTGTATTTTTACTATTATGAGCGTAGTAGAAGAATTACTTTTTTGCTTTCCCTATTATTCCATTGCATTACTCATAGTTCACCAAGTTAAAATGTCCGAAGAGCACTTGAGAGAGGGAGAGAGCACATGTAATTAGATTTTGTGCCTGACTTAATTAGCGTAATTACGTCAAGTTTTCTCAAACAACGGAGGCAGACTCTATGGATGGATGGAGAGGTTACTCAGTTTTACTGGTTGACCGAGTAAAGTAGTAGCAATGTAAAAAACAATGTAGCTTCATGGTTGCACTGTTCTGAACAAGATAAATGTGGTTTTTATGTGTAAAAAGTCGAAGTCAGGTTTTTGTATACAGTTGAGGATAGAAACATTGTGCAGAAAAGCAGGATTTGTTTTCCTGTCATTTTTTGCCCATGTAGTTAATATAGCTAGATGCTGTTCTGGGCTGTCAGCAAATATGTTTATCTATTCAAGCAAATTGGGAAGGAAAGGAGTTTTTTAATATTCTGACCCTATTGTCCATTTATTTCTTTTCTCTTTAAGGAAAAGAAAACTGTTTCTGACATTCTTCCCCTCAACCTCTCAGCTCCCCTGTAAAAATATATGCTTGATGAAAATCTCTCTGACTGATTCCCATAAATTATTGAATGAGACATCATGCGGCCATTTCACTTGTCAACTATGATTCAAGTGGAACGACAGGGACAGGACTAATTTTTCACGATGAAAAAAAACTAACTTCCGGTAGTAGCAGTAGTAAGTGGAGTGGTGAAGTAGTTATGGTTAGCTCTTGTCATACCTCACTGTCATTCCTATTAAATTGCTTTTTACCGTGTCTGCTCTGCAAGTTGCTAAAGCATAATTTTTAAAGACACTCCGAAAGAGAAGCTAGAAAAAGGTTTGGGGAAACAAGCTGAGAGAAAATGTTTATCTAAAAAAAGGATCTCATTAATATTGCATCGCACCTGTCAACTTCCGTCATCTTCCGTTCTGCGGCTGGCAAATTTACATAAATACATACATTATATATATTGGCATATATTATTTTTATACGGGAATGTATGGCTATGCGGTCTTGTTTGGTGTCTGGTATTACATTTGATAATACAGTTTTTTATTGTCAGATCCAAAATCTTGCCATATCAAACAACACAACGACCATTTACATTCTTATAAGTTTGCATACCGTTGAGATTAGGTATAATCGTATAATGTATACATTAGTTTTGTAAATGCCCTGAACTAAAAATGCATGGATGCATGAGATGATGACACATGTTGTTACAATAAATCCTTTGCCGCACGCATGCCCATTTCCATGATCATCATTTCATATCTCGTAGTAAAGAAAAAACATTTACCCAGTTTATATGTCGTCTCTTCCTTCTCGCATTCCACCAACATGACATTTGTTTTATTAAAATTGCAAAAAAAAAAATTGTCAACCATGTATGTATACACTACTTGAGAGCCGGTTGAGTACCTTTGTGCAAATACTGTTTCGTTTTGCTCTGATAAGAATAGGAATGATCAATCATTTGAGAAAACCAGCTTGGATCATCTTGTGAAGCGTATCGTCGTAAGATTAAAATGAAGCAAGTAAAATTGAAGATGCGCAACTAACGATTTGAACAAAATAAACTCACTTCAGTTGACTGAGTACTATACTGTTATGAATCGAAATGACTATGACAAAAAGTTTACATGGTATTTTTCACATTTAAGAGACGTTAACACATATCTGCAATTACAATTGCCTCAAACGGTGACATCTTTTACCTTAATCGGTGGAAATAAAGAATGTACTATTTGTTTTTGTATGAACTCATTATTTAGGAAAAAGGATCACATTCT
>JAHZNG010004286.1:0-15932 GCA_027744375.1 Orchesellides sinensis
AATGTTGAATATTTTAATAATATTGGGTAATTTAAAATAATTTCATGGTGTTGATTTTATAAAGCTATATAACACCAAACAATATTTTTTAATTCTTGGATAATCTTGGAAAATCTTGATATTGAACTGCATTTGACAATATCGTAGGTGACTTTTGTATTTGCTACGTCAGCTTACTCCCTCTTCCCTCAATGGGTTACGTTTAGTCACAATTAACTTAACTCTTCAAAGTGTATATTTTCTTTGGCTTTGAACCACCGATTCGACAACAAGACGAAAAAAAACAGTCATATACTCTGAACTTTCATTAACTATAAGCAACGCAGGAGTTCCGAATGCAACATTTGGCACCGAAAAACTTCTTTTGAGCATACTGTAGATTGTGTTTTATTGAGATTCTGCTAAGAGAAACGTATGCTTTTCATATTTTAAGAAGACAGTTTATTGCACATTGTAGACCTGATAAAGACATTCATTAATAGGAAGAATTTTAATTTTAAATTGAGAACACTTGAGTTACATAACAGCGATAGTTTCAGTCTTCATTGTTAAGGCGTTTTACGAGAAACAGTTAAAGTCATGTGCAACCGGATTCCCAAATTACATTTAATTTTACTAGATCGCTATAAAGTTACGAATGTTTCGAATATATAACTTAACCCAAAGACGGATGAGCAAGAGATCAATCAGTAACAACCATCACGCCAGTCATCTACCGTTCCTTTCGCGGTAGTGCTAGCACGGACGGCATTTAATCTTCCAGAAGCTTGAGGCTGAGGTAGACGACTGGAAATAATATAATTTAAGCAAAAATCAAGTTTAAGACATACGATTTTGTCGTTAATGCGATAAGTTTTATTCTTACCTGAAACGGAGCTGACCCGGTCCAGGTATCCTGCTCTGAGTTCTATTTGCCGGAACAGGGATTCCTTGTACACTTGAGCTTCGACTTGCAGTTGACTGTGCGGAGGCAGTTGGCCTTGGAGGACGGAGTGCGCTTGCGGGTGCATTAGCAGCGCCACTAAAACGCGGTGCAGGAAGACCAGTTCCGGTGGACCTTACATTACCCATAGATACTACACCTCTAGCAGTTCTATTTGAGGTACTGCTACTACTACTACCAAGTGTATGATCTGAGTAGACACGAGGAGCACCTGCGGTCATAGGTCGGTTTAATGAAGGGGTGGAGATATTACGATCAGCTCCCTATACAAACCAAACCAGATAATTTTACTGTTATTAAAAAATTTACACATGATTAGAATTTAAATGATTACTCAAGGGAATAATTAAGGTCTTACTCGTGATCTACTTGCATCATGCCCTTGCTGCCCACGATTTAAACCTGCATTACGATGCGAGTCTTGTGGAACAACGCTTAATCGCGGCTTATCACCACCGCTTCCTAATCTCGACAGTCTTGAGTCACTTATGTAGTGATTCTTTCTTAATTGTCCACCACCAGCTTGTGGGAAAGCAAGGTTAGATCTCATACTTGCAGTACTCCTCATTACAGCTAGATTCGGCATGCTTCGTCGCACTGCTTCACCTTAAGAACACAAGTTACGCACGGAATGAAATAGTTGCATCATGCATGTTTCAATTTTAAACCAGTTCTTTGTAAACTAGTTGAATAACAACCCGTGTTAAACAAATAAACTTACTCGACTGAATGTCATCATATGACTGAGCGTCCATAGGACTTGATAGTCCTGAAGATGTAGGGGATTCAGATGAATGAGCCACTGAGTATGTGTCTGTAGAAGACGTACGAGCAACTAGTCTTGTTTCTTCCATATTAGGTATAACTAAGTTTCAAGCACGAATTTATCGAATAATAGGTCGTAAGTAGAGATATTATGATATTAGCTCAAATAATCCAATGTAAAAGCAACTTACCTCTCGAATTCGGCTGATCTGACAATCGTCCTCTAGTAGAACAACCTAAACCTGTTGTAAACAAATGCTGTTTTAAACATCAATCTACCCTGATAAACCTTATTTATGCATCAAAACCAAATCAAACTTACTACGTATTTGACTTGCGACTCTGGAGTTTAAATCTTCCATGCTAGTATTCTGACTTCCACGTGCTACTGGACTTTCTACCTCACCATCCATATCAAAAGTAAAGGTGCTATTCAGTTCAGATCTCGAAGTGTTGGCAACTTGTGGAGAGTTATTGTTTGGCGATTGTTCTTCGCGTCTTATGACGTATGATAAATTCCTTGTGACTTTTCGAGCTCTGTCTGTACTGTCTGCAACAAAAGTTTCATTTAAATTTGTAGGAGTGGACGCTGGAGCAGCTCCAAACTCTGACTTGTGGTCAGGCGTTAAATTCACAGCGGTGCTCAGTAGGTGTTGAGGTGTGGACTTCGAGCTTCGATTTGGCATTTCCATAGTTGTATTCAACAAACGTTGGGGTGTTGAGACAGGGCTTTGGTGTGGCATCTCCATAGTTGTGTTTAGAAGACGTTGAGGGGTACAGTCATTACTTCGATTTGGCATTTCCATAGTTGTGTTTAAAAGGCGTTGAGGGGTAGATTCAGTGCTTCGATTTGGCATTTCCATAGTTGTATTGAGTACGCGAGTAGGAGTAGCAACCAGCATCCGGTTTTTTTTAGGGCGAGTGTAAGTTCTGGTATCAATCTCACGCGAAAAAGAACCTTAACGAATTTAAAACATATTAATAGCCTTTAATATCTCATTTACATGTTTTTTCATTTGCATTCTAATCTGTGCAGATAGTTAAAGCATAATCATCCTAACTATACATACCATAACTCCCTGATGAGTCATCAATGACTACCGTATCCTTACGACAAAGCAATGCACCCCTTAAACCGTTTCGTTCGACAGTTTGAGAGTGGCCGTTTAGTGTAAAGAGCGGCTGACTTGTCTCTCCAGGAATTGGGGATAAGTCCTCAGGGTTGAAACCACTTTGGTCATCCATAGCTGCACCACAACCTTCATTAACTATGAAAGAAGTATTTGGCATATCCACATCAGGGAGACTGTCATTGCTAAATGTTCTCTGACTTAGGAGGGTGCGAACAGGGACAGAATTTTCATCTAATGTATCATTTCTTGTAAACGGATTCCCTGCACCTGTGCGCTCAAAATCATTAGATGCCGCGGTTTCTTCTCGACAAAATGTGGTATTCATGTAAGTTGAATTATGAGGATCTGTAATTGCTGAAATGGGCGAGTTTTGACTCCGACCAGTAGCAATACTCTCGTTTAGAGCGTGTCTATCAATAAATCAACATTCCTAGTAAGTTACAGTTTACACCACACTTAAAACTTCCTTTTTATATTTTAAAATAACTTTTTAAAATATAATCTAACCTATCCTTGACTAATCCTCCAAATGCCTTGATTGGACTGATGTTGTTAGCACCCAGGGTAATATCAGTATCTCCACGGCTAGTGTGAAGATGTTGCCTAGAAGTGTTATGACTTAAATTCCCATGGTAGTCCACTCCTCCATTTTGAGACACTATAGCACCAGGATGAAGTTTACTTGCATTTATTACCCCATACTGACTTCGACCATATGGACGGGTTATTTTGATTGTAGCACCACTGCCCGCAGCTTCATTTGCCAAATTGGATCCCGCTGATAACGGAGCATGGCGCCTCGTCTCAGCGTATCGCTCTTCTATATTAAAAACCCAAAAATATCCCAATTACTCAATTAATCTTTCATCCTGTCTTCATCTGCAAATAAATCTAAATATTGTAAATCAACCCTTACCATTAATAACTCGAGTAACATAATTCAACAGAGAAAATCGCTTGTTCAACAAATTAGTATCTAAGAAAGATCTATCCTCTTCACTAAACCCGGACGGAAGATGACCAGATGAAGGAATCAACCTGCAAGTCCAAATAATCCCAACACATTAAATCCTGTTCCTCTTCCTCCAACCCTCCACATTATCATCTCAATCTCCTCCTTACCAGTCAGTCTCCTTATCAATCCCAGTCTCCAACTCATCCACATCAATCAACGACAACCTATCAAAACTCTCCTGATCACTCCCCACTAGATTTCCAGCTGTTCTCCCCCTTCTCACCGTAATCGTACCCCCAGCACCCCCCACCCCTCCATCCATTCCCATCGGTAACGATCCCGGGGCTGGGCTCTCCAAATACATCCTATCAAAATTAGCCTGAATATCATCCAACTGTTCCCCCGTAGCATTTAACGAAATCGATCCCAAACTCCTATCAGGCGTCTCCATAGATCCTCCTCCATCCGAATCTTGCGTCGCCATGATGCCTCCAGCAGCTTCCTCCGGCATTCATACAAAACTACTTTCTTCAACCAACAATCACCACCACTAATTTAATCACACAAAATTCACATTAAACCTTTTTTACTCTTATTTCAGTCCACCACCAAACCCTCAAACAAGGAAAATTGCAACCAAAACTACCGGAAACTTAAAATCCTCACAAAAATCATAAATAACCAAATAATAAATTACACCCACTCACATTATCTTCCGGTCCTCCTCAAAATATTCCCTAATTGCCGTCACCACTCAATAAAAAACACGCGTAAATAAATTATCAGCTGTCATTTTTTATAATTCACTGAAAATTTTGAATAAATTCCGTTGTGAGCAAATCTCTGATTAAAATTTTTGACAGGAAGTAACACACTCGCAGTGATGTCAATATTATTGTTATAAAAAATACCAATATTTTACTATTAGCTGAGCTGTTGTGATGATCTTTTACATTTTCGTACAAAAACGATGATCCCATATGAACAACAGGACGACAACCATGATGATGATGATGACGGAACGATTGAAGAAAGGATTGAACTAGTCATTGGAATCAGAAACTAGAAGTTGTAACTGTCAGAAATGCCAGAAAGTATCTACAAACCACTCCATTAAATAAAACCCTGTATGATATTTAACTAAAAACTCGCTGCATGATATTTAAAATTGAAGGTTATCTTAATTTAATTAGCTATGAAGATAACCTTCAACTAACAGCTTTTTGGCAATAAAACAGCTCAGGTACGTAGAATACCAATGCAAAAAGAACTAGCTCGATAGAAGCAACCGTTTGAGAGATATGAGATATACGCGTTTAGATGCTTATCAGTCGATAACTGCTGCTTATCCATCACTAAGCGTAATCAAACTATGCCATTAAACTTAACCAGCTAACTTAACTAACTAACTTAAATTAACTTAACGCGTGGAATGACATATTACATACCATATAATACATTTTTAATTGGAGTCATCATTAAGTTAATTGTGAAGATAACCTCCAATTAAAATTTTGATGGCCTTAAAAGTTAGCTTAGGTATATAGATTACCAATGCACAAAGAACTAGCTCGATACAAGCAACTGTTTGCGAGATGTACGCATTTGTATGCTTATCAGTCGATAACTAGTGCTTATCGATAACTACGCGAAAACAAACTATGCTATTTAATTAAACTCGTCAATACGCGTCGATTGATATTTTACATGCTATATAAGATATTTTAATTGAAGGTTATGTTAATTTATTTAACTATGAAGATAACCTCCAATTAAAAGCTTTTTGACATCAAAACTTAGCTTAGGTATATAGAACACCAATGCAAAAAGAAGTAGGCCGATACGAGCTCCCGTTTACATACTACACTAGTGTCCATGGAACGATTCTGTATTTTGGACAGGAGTACGAAAGCGTTAGGCCAGCTGCCGGAGGCCGGCGGCGGGTTAATAAAACGATGTCAAATACCAGAATGCAGACTTATGTGGCAAACGATTGCCATTGCCAACAGACTTTCTGTGTATTTGCAATGGAACAAGAAGAGTAAGTATGAATGGGAGAGAGAGTTGAGCCTGAGTGAGTCAGAAAGGGTATTATGGTTTTTTGTTGTGAACTGCAGCATATTTAGCGGTATGCCTCTGTCACTTCATGTGTATCCATTGCACCGTATATTTCCCAGTATAATTAAGAAATACTCAAGAAACCTTTGGAGGCCTCATAACAGTATGAATACTAGGTACTAACAAAAGGCCTACATAAAGTTTGAGAGTGTAAAGGCGGTATTACACTAAATATGCGAATGAATGAATGAAAAAATGTTACATAAGATGAAATGACAGTAAAGTACGAACATTGTGTTGATGTGAGTGAATATGAATAGCAGAAGGAGTAAGAATGTGTGAGTTGAAGAAGATTGGGGGTTATTATATGCAAAGATGCAAGGGAAAGGGTGTAATAATCATAACATGCAAGAGCAAAATAGCTTTCTTCTTTTTCATCCTTGTGCTTCTCCGTAGAGAGGCTTACCCTTTTAGAATTGTACTGCTTTAAGATGGATGCACTATTTGTGTAAGGAAATCTCACAGGTTGCTTGAATTTGGAAGAAGGGCTGAAAGGGTTATCGGGTAAAAAAGTCTGCTCTTGACTCGACTGGTATGGTGCAACGTGCAATGCACTATGATGGGTGCATTTACTGCGTGCATGCAAGACTTGCATGCGTAATGCGAAAAGCTAGTTATTTTATTGCGAATTGTATGCAGTCATCAATCTTTTATATGATTGCTGATTTAAAAAGAATGCTGTTAAATTCAAAATTGTTTAAATGGATGGCTTTATGTATATCTCAATCATTTTAGTTTTTTATTTGTTGCGCTTTTCTATTGTCATTTAACATGTAACAACATAAACTTACGAGTAAACCTTGCTTATACATAATATGTGAAGTTTGTCGAAACCCATTGTAAGATCATGATAACATTATTACAACAACTACACAAAAAAGGTACATAATTATACTACGATTTATAGTTAAAAACACGACTATATGTTGGCAATAATTCCCTTGTATTCTTTTAAACATTCTTAAAGCTATACTCTGGAAACATATTTTAATTATGCTAACTTGTTACATTACATTTATTGATCAAACTGATCAAAACTTAATCCAAGTAAAAATGTTGTTGTCACACGTTTTTTCAGCACCACAAGTTTAATTGCACTTTTTAACTAACACTTCATCAATACATTTAAAGATGGTTTGTTTCATTGAAAGCGTTTTTTGGACACGTGTATTAGAACGTTTGGCTCACTGGCATCAATTTTATATAATGTTTCTTCTTGTTTTGTATTTAAAAAACGTACAAATTATATCATTTTCTTTACACTATCATGATATATACTATCTGTACAAGCTTATGTTAAAAATGCAAGTTAATATAACTCTGTGTTTGTTCTTATACATATTTACCTCTTAGCATTATATACGATTACGATTAAAACGTTATCCATGTTATATTAATAAATGTTACATATACATTGAACTCTGTCCCATATAGTTGAGAAAATACATGGCATAAAAGGCAATATTTTGGAAAATAACATTTTATGAAAAAAAATCAGATAAATACTAAACCTCGACAGTCATATTTGTTTATATGTGTCTGTCAACGTGTTAACATAAAGAAAATTACTATTCACAACCATTTTCGCTTTATTTCAATTTCAAATCAGTAAGCTGTAATCATTAAGTAATGATTTATGAAGGCGAGTACAAATCTAAACTCTTAAAATATTTTGAAGATATGACATATTGCAGTACCATCCATACTGAACAAAGTTTAATTGTATAATATACTTTATAAAATTATTTGCAAAACAGTAACATAAAAGGTACTTATGTATGAGATTGAATTTAAACCGAACAACAAATGTATTTAAATACATACATATACATAAAAACACAACAAAAATATTGTATAGCTAAAAAATGGAGTAATATATAGCATATAAGTCTTTAACCTATACCTGACACATATAAGTAATATTTTAAAAAGATTAACCTAAGCAGAAAACAATTGTTCGAAAAATGACTTCGGCAACAGAAGAAATAAGTGTCTCCAAAGAAAAATATATTTAGAATGTATGAAGATCAAAATTACTTGAGTTGGATTGCTTTAGAGACGAGATGCAACAAAGGCTAATTTACAATACATCGCCATTTGGCTACTGTCCTAATTGTCAATGTATGCCTCACATTTAAGTTTAAACTTATGAACTGTTGTTCGGATTTTATTGTAATTTAAAATTCTAATAAAACAAACAGACGTTCTTGGAATATTTACAAGAATATGTAGAATTAAGGAAAACCTGAAGAAATGTTTTATCCGTTTGTTGGCTATCGGATAGGCATCAATTAACATGGAACGTTTTTATGATTACTCGTTTAGAATTAGTCTAGAAGTTAATCAAGAAAAAAAATCTTTACAAAATGATATTATATATGGCTACTTTAAAGACGGCTGTAAATTCATTTTTGTTGTATTCATTTCTCGTCCTTGCTCTTCCGATGCATAAATAATCATACTGTGCACTTGATTAGTTTTGTTTGAGCACAAATTAATGCATATACATATTATGCAAACTCATCGTATTTCAGTCAGAATCATTGTAAACTGAGGTTGACGATCAAGTTGAGAAAGAGGTTAAAGTGGAACACTTCTTTTTAGTCTAATTAAAGTCTTTGTGTTCTTTCTCTAGTATCCAATTTGATCTCTTTTCCAGTTTCCAAGTTGAACTCGTGTGGTCATGCATTTCGTACTACTGGAAACTGTTGAGATGATTATTGATTAAGTCAACCGATGACGTCCTGTGACAAAGATGCTCATACATTGCTTGGTTTTTTAGGAACGACGAAAATGTTTATTCTGGCCATAAAAATTTTGTTTAATGTTGACTGAAATAAATGAATTAGATGTTGAATCCTAGTTGTACATCTTTTGAGGTGAGGCGAAGTTTGGGTTGAGAGACTTCCAATTCGTAGCATTGTAGCCAAACTTGTACACCAAACGCCTTCCTAATACTGGCTCAAAAACGTGACTTTTGTAGTAGTATCTGTAGAATTAAAGTGAACAAAAAACACTGTAAATTCTGCTTGGTTTTGAAAATTGTAGAAAAGGTTAGTTTAAATTGTTTGCAATTATCTACCCGTTTTCTTTTCTGCAATACATATGAGAAAGCCAGTAGAGTAAAATTTAAAATTTCTTAGGATTTGGTCATTCAATACCCCTTACTATAAAACGTTATTTACCATTTCGTTTCAATTTTTTGTCTTTCTTTGGAGGCCGACCCACTTTTCTCTTTGGTGGGGAAACGTGACTGATTTCAGTAATTCCAGATAGACTTCCACCGGATGATTTCGATTCCGAGTCATTATCCGTGTAGGATATAGAGTCTAAAAATATAATTTGAAAAATCTGGTTAGCTAATCTCTGCATACTTTTGTTTTCTCCTTCAACAATTCTCAATTTATATGTCTACCTGAGGTAGAGGGAGATTCACCTTTCCGGAACAGAGCTGAATAGTCTACATGCTCACATTGGAGATCATCCCAATTGTAGTCTTGATGATGTGACTGTGGCAATCCAGCTGGATGGCATAAGCCCAAAACAACATCCCCACCCATTTGATTGTTACTATTGCAATAGCCGGGAGCACCCCCTCCACACGAACAACCAGGTGAGCACTGCCCTCCATGACCACCAGCACCCCCTTGGTGATGGTTACTCATATCCAGCAGAAGAATCCCGTTATTATTATTGTTATGACATGTTAGACCATTATTATGTATATTATGTGGGGAGTTATGGGGTGGGGGATGATGGTGGTGATGATGATGATGGCTATGGTGTGGTTGTGCGTGAGGATTGTGATCATGAAGATGCGAGTGGTGGTGATGTGAATGATTTGACTGTTGGGAAGGATGCTGCTGGGATAGTTCGGATATGAAAACATCATAACTGCCATCTTGGAACGCATGGCCTGCATCTGACACTGCTCAAGGATTACATTAAAACATTTTAATTTACCAAGCTTTACCTTGCATTTCAACATGTATTCCAAAAGTAATTACGTTTATGAAACGATGTCTCCATCCCATTATGGAATCCATCCAAAAGCTGGCAATCATTTGTGGGACAGTAAGGATCACCAAGGGAGGGTAATGGGGTCAGGTACTGAGATGAGGCAGTAGAGGATGGGGAAGTTGACGATAGGGAACTTGAATATGGCCCTGGATCTCTGTGATGTATGATTGTTGTTGGGGAAGTGCTTCCAGGCTCTGCTCCACCACCATTACTGGCACTATTTAAGCTAGGGTCAATCAAGTCCATGATATCAGTAGTCTCTAGTTTCGTTGGGGGTGGGTTCATTTCACTATCCCATGACATTCCTATGTAGCACTATAAGTCAAATAATATCAGCTTTAAATTCATACTCAAGGGTCAAATTTTCCAAAGCTCACTTTTTGCATGCTGGTTATAACGGTAGCTAATGTAATATCAAACCTCTGAAAGTATATTTGGTGTGACAGGACTCATAGAAGAGGTCATTTTAAAATCCAACATATTGAGCTGCGTACCAAATCCCTATGAAACGAGAGAGTAATAAAATGCATCAAATCACACATTTTCACAATACCAATAGCAGCTAAGGCAACATTATCGTATTATTTTCGCCATAATAACAGCCAAATCGTTCAGCATGTATACGTAAATTGTAATCTACTTAATGACTTTAAAAATCCGTACTTTTCACTCATAACTTTCCTCTGATTGTAACCATTTCATATTGAACTATCATTTTGCATGAAAGTCAGAACAATTCATTGTTTCACTTTATCTGTACAAATTATGCCAAAGAGATTGGATGACAGGGCGAATCCTGCATGAATGACCTACATTAGCAAATGGCTTCAATCAAAAATATCAAGTCTTGTTGTGCAGCACAATTTACAATGCAATTTCAGTGCATCTTGCTTTTCCCCAAGTAAACAATGATTAGGGCCCAAGTTTTCCCAATTGCAGCCTTATTACTCCGGCTTGCAGTTTAAAGATTTTACAAGATCACTTGCTAACTTAACACACTTTAAACAAAGACTCTGTTTAAATGTGAATGCACACCAAATGAATGCACACAAATTTGACAATCTTCCATAATAATTACTTTGAGCGTGTGTGTGTGTGTGTGCAAAGCGTCTGCAGCTTTCTGGCGACTATAGAACTGACAATTAACTAAGAATTTACTACAGTCGTCTAGTGTCATTCTGTCTTCATCGTCATCATCATCCAATGAGGCGGAAATGAGGGTTAACCGCATGTGAGGAGGTATCCACACATTTTAAATTTATGCCTGTGTGCAAGACAAATACGAGATATTGTGCACACAAATTTACCAAATAGGCCTCGTTTTTGCCAGGCATTTATTGAATCTGCTCTAATTGTAGCACACATACGTTAATTCATCATTCACTTTTCTCTAATGTATCCACTACTCCACTTTGTCAATCAGTTCAACAATACTAGGATGAAACTATGAACGTGACCAGTGGTCAAACTTTTTAAGGTAGTACAGCTTTTGATGCTGTTACTAATTTAAAAATCAGTAGATTTTTTTTTTGCATTTGAATATAAAATGAAAATTAGAACAATTGAGATTTATTGAAACAGTGAAAGCTAGGCTTTAAAATCAGCATGCTATGTTATACAAGATTCAACATTTCAGCAACTTGTGAAATGATGGATCTTAAATATACATTATGAAAAATTATGTGAAGCAGTTATAATTGCGTTGGTCAGATAAAGTAAATTTCTTTGAAGGGGTAACAGACTAAGCTTGCATAATGACATTAGACATAAGAACTAATTGGCAACAATGATGATGATATTCATTTGTGGTATTTAGTTCATTGAAAGATGGTCCAATATGAATCAGTTTTTAATTACACATCACCATTTTGTTTTACTGATAAAAACAAAAATCATTCTTTCGTCATCAAGTGCCATCAAGAGCGCAGTATTAGTAAACGCCTCTTGATTATAATATTACATTATGGCTCTTCTGCTAGGCTCCTGCTGGTTTCCGTTTTTCTTATCCTACAGAATCCTAAACCTTTTATGGTTAGATTCAATTTCCGTCCATTTTTCTCTGGTTGGGAAATTCCCAAATGAGAGTATGAACTCTCTGCGAGTATTGACTGTGCATATACAATGTGATAAAACCATATTAGTGTATGAAAGTTATAACTAACTTCTCCGTTATTTCACTAGAAGTCTGACCCTCAGAACGATCAATGACATTATATTTGTGCGAAGAGCTTACAAGCGCATGTTGGCAGTTGTATGCTTGTTAGTCGCTTGATATCGGAATTTTGAAGTAAACGTATTGCCGACTTTGTTAAACTACTAATAATAGATTTTCTGTCAAGCCTGTAATAGTTGATTTTCAAAGATAACATATGAGCAAAAAGAGTTGACATATTTGTAAATCAGTGATTGTAAATGGAAGTATAGAAGAGATGACAATTAGGACGTGTGTATTAGCAGAAGGGTAATGACCATCTATCTACACACGGATTACTTTGAAAAGTAAAGCAGATGCATGAGACAAATTAGTAATCAATCTATACATCTGAAACATAACATGAAGCTTAACGACTCTGACTGTCGAATTATGGGTCATTTAACTCTTCCCATGTTTGTTATATTTGCATATGACGCGACAGCAGTATCCGCTCAGCGATAACTATTCTATACAGTGACACTCAAATGCAAATATAAGTACCTTTAAATTATTCACAAAAATTCAACGTGATTCACTTAAAGTATGATACATTTGGAATTCAAAACCTATAATTCTCAACGATATGGACCAAATTTAAACCAAATACCCAGGTACATAATCCAGTCATCAAACTACGTTTTACCAAGTAGCATGGTATATTTGATTAGTCAGTGTTACCGCACCTTGGTCTTCAATGCACCCCCAGAAACTTTCCAAAAACGACGCAGTTAACTTATTATTCATTCTTACGAACATTTGTTGTTTTTTGTGGTTATTGCAAAAATGGAATCATCATTGCCATCATCAATAAATATTTCCGCGTTTAATTAAACTTTTGTTGCTCTTTAGTTTACATAACGTTGGATTCCTAAGAAATCAATAATCATGTTTGAGTAATTTACTTGTTTGCATTTTAAAATTTATGACGCGAGTGCTCGCCAGCAGCCAAAAAAAGATGGTTTACGGTTTATTTCAAAGAGTTCTGGAATCTGACACACTTTTGCATTGAAAACATGCACAAGTTTACTTTTTAAATAATTAGGCCGTGTCCTAGTTTTTAAAAACTCTTCCTGGCTAAGTGTGGTTTAAAAGATGGTCTACTGATGCACTTATATATGAATAGGGTTGGTCCAATTAATTTAGCAACTTCCGTGTCACAATACATAATTGGCTTTCATCACAAATAACAATGAATTTTCCTTAGTGGGTCCGTTCCACTTTTCAAATTGTTTACATTAAGCGGAAGACAAAAACATGTTCCAAAACTATATTACCATTATCAGCATGAAATCTCAAAATGCGTTCAAGCTTCTACGTGATACAAAAATACCCAGCCAGAAAAGCATTAATAAAAATCATAACTTGGAAACACATATTTTTTCGCCAAAAATACAACACTGTATTAGTATTGCGCAAAATTATTACATATGAAGCCACCATGACCAACACCATCCCAGCTTTCGTCTTATGATTTTATCCTACTTTAGCATTTTTCTATCCAAAAATACATCTTCTCTAACGACTTGACCTTGACAGTTAGAGCTAAACTATGAAATAGTATCTCATGAATCTTTTTAATATCATCAACTCAATCTCAGGTGAGCTACCATAGCTGATTATAAAGCTTGTATGCATACAGTAATTGTACTCCAAGGGAATTTTTTTTCAGGTTATGTTTATTTATTAGTGTTGCATGCACTCAAGCTTGCATCAGTAGGTGTTCTCTCTCTCCTTCATCTTTCTGTGTAGGTCAGGTATCCAAAGTCTGGTAGACTTTTAACCAGTAATTACTGCATTTCATCCAGCTGGAGATGGCTATATATCATGCCCAAATATACTGTACAGACCTATGGAAATATTATAGAAAAACTGGAAAGCCTATTATATATCATTATCTTCATACCTAATCACATCATCGCAAAATCTCTCATGAAACATGTGATTTTTCTTGCGTAGTTCGTTTGCGCTGTGAAAACATTTAAATCTAAACGTACCTTTGAGTCTACCATGTATAAGTAGGTACCTGCGTGAAGTTTCTTCAAGTTGCCGCAAAGATGATGTTGAAAGATATTATTATTATTTACATTCTAACTAAATCTGGTTTTATATATGCATTCAGAGTATATCCAATCATTCCTGATTCTCAACGTAGTAAGCATATATTTTCAATTCCCACAGGTAAAAACTGGAAACAATAATGATGATACTAGCTATGGCAATCTACTTTTTTTAAAGTGAGCCTATCTCTCAACAAGTGCGGATTACAAAAGAACGTAAGAGATATAATATGCCACGAATAAGGACACTAATACGAATATGAGAATCAATGTTTCTGTTACACAAGAACAAAGATGATGGAAAGAATGTTGTTGATAAATGACTTGATGTAATAATAATAATAATAATGATATGAATGATATGTTGGCAATAAACAAGGCGATTAGGCAACTATTTCTCAAAATTATATTTTTCATTCTGAAATGAAAATAAAATGGCGGAACAGGCTGGAAGCTATTCCGGCTTAATCATCTAATCTTTATAATAAACATTCTTATAGCAAGTAGCAACTAAGTCTGTATTTAACGGCTAAAGTCTTCAATTGATGGAAAAATCAACCTTAACATTAATGGGGTACTATGGAACATTGATTTTTTTACTGAAAGGCAGAAATATTCACATACATACAACAGACCGGATCTTGTTGGATTAAACTTGTGTGTATTAAATTCCCCTTTCGAAATCATCGTTTCATTAGGACTGGACTACGCGAATGCATTTTACTTCTGGAGAAATGTTCTGGAATTAAAAACTAGTTTAATTCAAGCATAAAGTGAAGGTCGGAATTATGTAATTGTGGGCAGAAATCTTCTCTTGGAAAATCTAAACCTGACTGACCTAATCCTCCACTGTTCGACATGTATACTGCACTCAATAAAAATAGTATAGGTATTTGTGTCACGATAATAACAGTCCAAGTCCAACTAAAAACTGGTTCTGGAATGCTCTTTGTATGACTGACTAGTTTTGCTCATGTCTACCTGCATTTTGCTTACCCATTAGCTGCTGCACCAAATGCACTTTCTCACTGTTTCTCACGAAGTCGGTAATTTAATTTAGAATTTTATAGGCTATCATGTTTGGCTGAGAATAGTTATTAACGGTAGGTATTTAAAAAATCCCTGAAGCTAGATAAAATAAGCAACGTTGGAACTTGATCGTGATTACTAGGTATCATTCTTTTAGACAGTAAAGAGTAAGAGTACAGGTGTTATTATAATGAATTATCTTGTAAAAGTGCATGTATTTTTATGTATTTTCTATGCAGATATTATAATTTTGCCATGGATAAGATTGCAACGACTGCGTATTCCTTTTTTCAGACATTAAATGCAGTGCCCATCTTTGTTTGGATATTTGTACAATCGGTATTCCTGTTCGAGTGCAAGGTCACCTACAAAATAGTGCATTTTAACGTATCAATTTATGTGTTGAAAATCAATGAACCAATGAGAAATTTTAAAAAAACGTTTCTTATTTCTGGCACAGAACTCCAATTGATGTATTTATCCAGTAGTTAATTTTTTTTGGAAAACATGTAATTTAAATAAATATATGACTTCTGTAATGAATCTTTGTTAATGAAATTGATCAACGGACCGTTGAAAATGTCAGAAAAAATATTTATGATGATAAGCATGATGGGTGAGCTAATCTTTCTAACTGTGAATCAGTTTTTTATTACGAGCAACCAATTGGGCAAAACAATACCATTGCACATTGCATAAAAAACTTGACAAAATGTCG
>JAHZNG010004287.1:0-26060 GCA_027744375.1 Orchesellides sinensis
ATGACACAGTAAAATTTTTTTGAAATTTGCTTTCCAATTTTAAATTAAATTAAAACTAAAATTTTTCCCGCGTCGCGAGGTAATACAGACCTAAGCAAAAAAGGTATATCACGTAATTTAATTATCATTTAGCATTGTTCTACTTCTACAATCTTATTGTTAGCATAAATTCAAATACACCGAGAATGACAATGGTTTTTAAATGCATCCCATGGATCACTCATCGGCTCATCATATCATGCGTAATTCTCCTTTTGCAATGATGAGTGGATTGAATAATAGCTAATTCATACCTAGAGAGAGGCGTAGGATATCATATATAGGTTTATTATTCTCAATTCGCCCCACTTTCCTCCGCTTAACTCAAACTGAATGGGAGTTGTCCCACTTATATTTACTGATTGACTTGTTTTCTTCTTGAGAGAGATCAAAAGGCGTAGTCCGTGTTTTAATCTGGCTTTAGTCAGATATAGTATTGCTCAAAAGCAAAGTTGTTTATGGAGAAGAGTGAGAGGAAAGTAAAAATTCCTTTGTGTTACATAAATAAGTAAAATTAATTGATAGTGAGATTTTTTAGTTTTAAAGAGTTTAGTTAGAGTTTCATTAGAATATTTGTAAAGATGACGAGAAAAATACAAAATTTCGTAGCTTGTTTAATAGTTATAAGCTCGTTATGGCCAGTTGAGGCATCTTCTCCTGTTGTGCTCTGGACTATAAAAAGGTAAATTAATAATAGGCTCTGTTTGTGTGGTTATAATTAACTTTTAAAATTGCAGAATTAATTGGGTTCGGTTGTATGGCTTGTTTTATTGATGACGAAAGATGCCAAGCTATTGTAGTCTGGTCTAGTTTTAAAAGTCAGCTGTTGATAGCGTTAGGAATCAGCTGTTTGGGTGTAGGTGTAACAAATTTTTGTTAACATGTTTTTTAGGATTGGAGAAGGAAACTTGGAATCAAACCTGAATGAATTCTCATCCCAACAGTTTGCGGACTTGGTTGCGTGGAAAACGGAACAGGGCAATATTCCCATTATAGCATTTGGACTTGAGTCGGTAAGTGTTTTACTTGTATGTAATGATTAGTGAGGTTGAAATGTTTGGATTTTTAGTTGGTATTAATTAATTTTTAATTTATTTAGTTGAGTCTCGAAGATCTCACACCACAAAGTGGAATTGGAGCGAATGAGCCATTTAGGAAACTCCGTAAAATTACTGATGCATCAGCGGAGACATTACTCTTTCCAGCTGTTCAGTCCGCAGGGGAGTCCTTGTCTATTCTACAGAGTAAAGGGTATCAAGTGTATCAAATAAATGCTGGAGATGTGCTCCCGAAACTGGAGACTGCCAACTCAATTCTGATTATCAATGATAAGACATCAGTCAATATGGGTAAGTAATTATGTTTAAATTTTGAAATAATGTGATACGTAATTTAATTTAGTTAATTTAGTTAAAGTTTTTATAAATAATGGGTGATGTGGATAATTTTTAGATGATGAAATTCTCCGTGTCTTCTCCAAATACACTCTGGATTTTCCAAACGTCGTTGGAATGCTTTGGGGTAAGCGCTCAACATGGACGGAAGAACCTGAAGATGAAGTGAACGAAATATTGAGCAGGAAGAAGAGGCAAGCTCCATCTACAACAACAGCAACTCCAGTGACTCCAGGGGACTTGTTTAAGTACAAGGAAAAGGGAATATTTATGGTTTTCAAAGAAGCTGTTTTGACTGTTTATCACAGAGCAGATAAGTAAGTCTTAAAGTCAAATGATTTATCTAGTATATCCTTTTAATTGAATTGGGTTAAAATAACAACATAATTTCTGACTTTTGTATAGAAACTCTGCGAAATTTACCAACCCCACAGTTACACAAACTCCTAACGGTACTGACATTTTATTGAAAATTAGTTTCCCTGCATCTACTGCCGCTGTGTCAACGACACAGTTTGATTTGATGTAAGTTAATACAACTAAGGTTCAAAGGTTAAGATGGATGATTAATATCTTTACCGGCTGACATTATCTTGCTGATATTTTCAGGTTTCAACTGGAAAGTAAAATGGGCTACTGGTCTAGCAAATTAGCAACTGTGACGCTGAAAGGTCGTGACACTCAGACATTCACTTTTGAAAATATTCAACTAACTTCAGAAGTGGATCTCACTTGTCCAGTACAGTTGTCCTTCCATTGCTCACGCTTTGGAAGCTTACGACCAGTCGATAAAATGGAAGATCTGAAACAAAATCATACGTTTACGATCGAACTCAACAAGTTTCAGGTGTGATGGGATTTATATTTTATATACTGTTTGTCTTAAAGAAAAGTTTAATAGAAAAATTCTATTTTCATACAGATGCAAGCATACCAGCCTGAAGATTCTAAAGAAGTTTTTCTGGATGACTACGAATGTGTGGGATTTTTCACTCCTGGAATTTGGATGGGTATATTAGTCACAATTGTTCTCCTTTCCATACTTACCTGGGGAATGATGATGATCATGGACGTGAAAACAATGGATAGATTCGACGATCCTAAAGGGAAACCAATTTCATTTGCTGGCAACGACTAATGATGTGCGTTAATTACAATTATTCAGCTACTCATGAGGCATTTGTACCACATCACAACCCAAAATTGCAAATGATCTTAGAACCAAGTCTTGTAGTAACCTTAATTTTAGCCGAATCAACTTGAAAGCCGCATCCGTGTGTGCAGCTTATTATGCATTTCGTTAAACCCACGTAGACACATGTAGTAGTTATGATAAATGTTTACAATTATTAAAGTTAGTAGAATTTTCGTAGAGTTTTATCCTTTGAGTAGTACACAAGTCCAACAACAAATCGGAATGTGCAATCTTCGCAGCATAATTGTTTTACCGAGTAGTTACAAACACAAACCAACATCCCTAGTATTCATCAAATAGTGTTCGTCTATAACTTTCTTGACATCGTTTGGTTTGGAAAAGAACTTTCTATGATTGAATTGCAGCACATAAGTCTTTGTCATTGTTGAAAAAAAGATATATGTTGAAGCTGTAAATATATATTATATCCTCCAAAAAAATTTAAAACTAGTCAAAACTACAATATAGATACAAGGACACTTGTCAGCAGAATACGTTAATAAAATAGTTTTTTCTGTGTGTTAGGAGACTGATTATTCAATAATCATTTGTTCATTTACTTATTATATCTATTAAATATGGTCTTGAATAAAACATTCCATTTAATCAGTACTTATTTTTTAATTGTTTTTTTACCCATACAACATATTGTTGCTGATATGTATAATATAAGTATGTGCGGTGATTGAAAATGAGAGTTTGAACACTTACACTAGTTTTACTTAATTTGAACAACTGACTGTGTACTTCATCTGAATAAAACTTTTATTCCTCGAAAATCGCAAATGTATCATTTAGTTGTACAATGACATTTACTTAAATAGCAACAATTAAATTAATTCAATAACAAATTTATCTGTTTGTGCAGAAACTAAATCACAATGAGAATCTTAAATTACAGAAACCAGCCATAACAAAAAATAAAAGCGGTATGCTTCATCATGACTACGCCAAGTAGACATTTTAGCAAAACTTCAGTAGCAATTGAACACTTCTAGTCGTAATGAAACTGTAAAAAACCCTAAAAAAGACTTTTCTTTACAAAACCAACAGCCAACAGTTATGATGTCGACGTCAACGTAGGCGTAACAATACTATACAAAATTTATCAACAAATATGAACGTTAAACAACAAGTGTTGTTTAAAAACCTGTAATCGTTTATATGTGGAAGATCTCTTTGTTTCTATCACCTACAAGTTGATTATTAAGTTGGAATAAATTGTACACGTAGAGAGACTATTTACATTGTCTATGTTTCTTAACAACAAAAGAGAAGGAAAGCTCTAAAACGCCAAGTTTGGGTTAAATACTTGCAAAATTATTTTTACAACATTTAAGTACGTATTACATACAAAATATACGGACGGGATGTATTTGGTTGAGTTTCACCGGATTTTTCTCTCTAAAGCTCTATGTAATACAATAAATAGAACGAAGAAATCCTATGCGCCCAGGCCCAATTCCTGGACTAGAGATTGCCTTTTAAGTGTCATGAATGTGAGTGTGTACTATAATGACAGTGTAGTTGATACACCTTCGTAAGATCGGAGATTATAATTCCAAGTCAGTCATGGCTAAGATATTTTTCTTTAAACGAACTCATATGATTATTTTAAAACACGTATATCACTTTACACTAGCTATTTACTGGGAAACTACAGCAACGGACATGGACGGATTCGTTATAGTGATTTCATAAAGTTCAACGGAAATAATTGGTATAATTGTCAAGATACGATACGAGTTATTGTAAGGCTGTGGAAAACCACGATTCTTGGCACAAGAGTTAAACTGTTGTTAATAAGCAGCAAAGCAACATAACACTATATATACACTAAAATGACTACAGAAGTGGACAGAGAGCGGTTGCCAAAGCTATCATCATCAAAATCGTCAAAGATAGGCCTTCATAAAGATTTGTGCCGCTGCGAAGCGTTTCCGTGTCACCTACATTGCAACAAAGGAAGTTCTTGTACAAAATGAAATGCAACATAGTTTTATAAACGCTTTTCCGACTTTTTTTGTACTTTAGTCCGTACCCAAGACAAATTCTGTTGCTGGGGATGACATTTTTCCATCTCCTCCTGCTGAGTAAGCAAGTACTCGAATTACGTATGTTTTCCCTGTTTGTAAGCCATACAGCGTTGCCTCCAACTTTCTTTCCTCTATTTTAACGATAGTGTCGTTTGCTGTAGAGATATCTTGGTCAGCTTCCCAAATTCGAACCTAAATAACAAACAAACCCTTTTTACTTGACGCACCTCCTAGCATGTATGCTTATACAATATATATTTACGATAATTATTAATCCATAAGGTAAGTTACCTTGTAGCCAGTTAAAGTTTCCTCTTCAATTGACGGAGCCACGTAACGCCACGTTACCACAACTGTACTCAGATCGTATGCCTTCACATTAACTGCTGTTGGTGGTTTCTGTGGAGCCTTCTTAAGTGTTCGCTCTATATTGGGAATGAAATACAAAATGTCATTTTACAAACCGAACCAGCAATAATTGACATGCTATTTAAAAAGAAGTTGTAAGCACCAAATATTGGTTCGCTAGCAGGACCAGGCCCGGCTGAGTTATATGCCATCACTTGAACATAATAGTACGTGTTCGGCTGAAGACCCAAAATAAGAGCCCAAGGTCGTTCTGGATGTCTACTTAAATAGTTGATTGCATCCGTGTCGTACAAATTGTTGTCCTTCTTCTGCCAATAGCGAATCTACAAGCAAATATCATGTTATTGACATTGATAATGACAAAACTACAACTTTACTTTCTAAATCAAGTTGCGAAAAGTTTTTTGCTTACTCGGTAACCGAGCAATTTTCCTCGTATCTTTTCCCTTGTTTCGTCAACTGGAGTCCAGGTAACATTGATAGCGGTTGAGTTGTATGGCTTAGGAGTTACAACGGTAGGTGTTGCTTGCGGCATGTCTTCTGCAGTGTACGCTGTGGAAATGTTTGATACCGGTCCTTCGCCAATGTCATTGAATGCCTATAACAAGACGGAATCGTTAGAAAATATTAAAACACTAAAGGTTTTTCGTAAATGATGCAACAATCGAGCTCTTTAATTGCATTATGATATCAAATATCTTACCTGAACCCTCACTTCATAGAGGGTGTAGTAGTACTGTGATGGGACTGACACAACAAAGTAACCAATGTTGCCCCATTTCTTTAATACTTGTGACTGAAATTCCTCTTCAGTATTGTCATTTCTGTATCTCCTCCAAAACACTTTGTAGTAAACACCAGGACCGTTCTGGTCTTGTGGTGGGAGCGGCTGTAATCATCCAACATTGAATTTATGAAATATTATTTTACGTTTAAGTTACTAATGGTAAGTTGTTTATGATAAAACTTACATCCCATGTGATTGTAAGAGAATTTGTTTTGCCACCACCCCCACGAACATTATCAGGAGCTTTGTGAGGTTTATCTGGAAGGGTATTGTACTGCGGAGAAGGTGCTGATGGGGCTCCGAATCCGTACTCATTTGCAGATATCACTCTGAACTCATAGGCGCACCATGGAGAAAGTGCATTCGAAATCCTAATCTCTTTTCTATTAGTCTCCCCACCAAGACGACCAGCACCAATAACTCTTTCAGCGTCATATGCAGTAACATCTAAAATATACATGAAGAAGAAAGTGTAAATATCTGCTTTAACTGGTTAAAAAAATTATGTTTGAAGTAAAAATAAAAGGGGCATTACTTTCAATAAGGTATCTCCAAGTTTGATCCCACTTTGTCCTCCCTTGTACACTGTAAAGATATGCTTGGGACCCATGCATTGCGCCATCCGTCCATTGAACAGTTGCATTTCGGGAAGTTAAACTAATAGCCTCCACTCCACCTGGAGGTCCAGGTGGTCCACGAATCTCAACATGTGCCAAACTTCTTAAACTCCCAACCCACGTTATAACCTCGCATTCGTAGTTTCCTCTATCTGCCAAAGTCAGATTGAAAATGTCCAGGTACCCTGACCTAGAATCCATTCTAACACGGTCACGGTAGCCTAAGGTTGCAGAGGTCTCGTTTATTCGCAAATTATTATGTTTCCAGATATACGCCACATCCAATGCTTCGTCAGCGTCCGCTCTGCATCTCAGTGACAACTGTGATCCCACGGCAGACTGAATTCTTTCAGGTAGAGGTTCAATCAAAATAGGGCCTCTCAACACTGACAGGCGACCAGAACTCTCAGCAGTGCCTAAGTTGTTTTGTGCAATGCATGTGTAAATGCCTGAATCTTCTCGTGATACAGGATTGATTAGCAACGCTCCACTAGGAAGAATGCGTCGACGACCTCCAACGCCAATCATGTTTCCATCCTTTTTCCATGAAAATCTTGGCCATGGGGCAGCTTCAGGGTCACAGCGGATTGTTACGTTCCCATTTTCAGCACCCAGAATTTCAGGATCAACTGGTTTCTTCTTAAAGCTTGGACGGAGTACTGAAAAATATTTCATGTTAACTTATCAATCCTGGCATCTTTAAATTGAATTTTTGTTTGGCTTTAATTAAAGAGATTAAAGAATATTTACAAAGAACTCTTAGCTGCCCAGATGAGTACTTCGCAGACAACGAATTATTTGCTCTGCACTGATACATTCCAGCGTCCCGTTCCTCATCAAGTTCCCTCACCGTCAAAACATTGTCTTGTATTATGTAGCGACCTACATCCTGCGGGGGCAACGTTTCCCTTGTCAACGGTCTCCCATTTCGATACCACTGATAAGAAACATCAGGGATCCCAAAAGCTTCGCACATCCATGTCAGGTCACTTCCTTTGTCCATATGCTTATCTCCAATAGGAATTGTGAATGTTGGTGCGGCTGTTGAAAATGAGAATATTTAAGCTGTTTCAATCAACGCTTTTCAACAAAAACGTGAGCATACAATAATATTTGTAATTAAAGTCAAACCTTGTATGCTCAATGTAACGGAGTTTTCAATGAACAAGCGACTGTTTGTTGCCCTGCAGGAGTATTCCCCTTGGTCTTCCACTGTTACATTCTTAAGTATGATAACACGATTGTAATTGGACAGAATAGCGTTTCTAGGAAGTCCAC
Organism: Orchesellides sinensis; assembly: GCA_027744375.1. Lineage (NCBI taxonomy): Eukaryota > Metazoa > Arthropoda > Collembola > Entomobryomorpha > Orchesellidae > Orchesellides > Orchesellides sinensis. The sequence continues at coordinate 7,716 of JAHZNG010004287.1, forward strand.
TTCCTCTTCTTGTCCAATTGTATACCGGTACTGGGCTGTTATGAAATATAAAACATTTGGTTTAAAGGTGCGGACAAGCAAAATAAACTTAGATTACTATTACTTAGAGTTGGGTCAGTTTAGGTTTTGATGACTTACTATCCAAAAGCAACGCATTCCAAACGAACCGAATCACCAGCTTTAGGTGATTCAGGGAAAACCTTAGGGAAGTTGTTGGGAAATTTGAGCTGCTGATGGTTTCCATTAGGGATGACTCTCAGGCCAAAGAGAGGACCATTCCGCCCTGAATCTGATACTACACTTTGGACGCTACAACTATAGGTGCCTGAATCACTCATGTCTACAGCCGAGATATACAAATTTCCATCGTAGGATACAAACACTCGTTGGTCTTCTTCAAGGAAGTTGGGGAAATAATCTCGAGACCAGTAATAATGAACACCTGCAAACAACAGTAAGTTCCCATGGTTAAAAAATACATAACGTCGCGTTGCATTTCAGATAATTGGTTAAATCCTACAAAATAGAAATATTCAATGTTAGAACAGAGCCCCTTAGTTTTGCTAAATGTCAACAACATAGCATGAGTATTTTTGTTGCACTTACGACAAGGAAACAAAGCTTAAGGGAACACTACGCGAAATATCGAACACTGCTGACTCTGGTTCCCTGATGAAATACGGACCTCTCGGAACCTTTTTAGGATCTGAAACTTCCAAGCCATACTCGAAATCTCGGTTGTCCACAAGAATGTAGGGCACTCGAGCAAGAGGCACCTCACATATGTACTGGAACGGCTCTTGCCCAGTCACCTTTTCCAAACCCCATAACTTGCGCCTGTCTGAAAAGCTGTTTCACAACAATAAAAACTTTAATAACTTGCCCTTACGAATATACGTTGGATTTAATTGAGTTGAGGAAAACAAAATTAAAACATGCCTGTAAGCTAAGTAGTTGTAAACAACATTATATAAGGGAACTGGCTGTGGCTGATCCTGCAGAAAAGCCTGATCCAAATTTATTAACTGAGTTCCATCAGCATTCGTCCATGCACCGGGGGAAACTTCTCTGGTAGAAATGTACCAAGTTCGATGTTTGGAGTCAATGGCAAGGAGTTTCCGAACAATGTAGCTGTGCTCCTCCATGTTGTTTAGACTTACCAAATCAGCATCATTGCCGTAAGCCTAAAGGTTCATAACATTCGGTTTGGTAACATCATCAAATAAAATGCTAACAATTTAGCAATTGAATGAATATTGCAGCATATTTTACAGAATTACCTGACAGTTTCTCTGTGCTTCCTGTCGAGTATGTGTGGGTGACTGAACAAATCTGTAACACGAGTCCCTAAACATATCCCACCTCGGAGGACACTGCTTCTCTTCATTGCCAGTAAATGTAAAGCTAGGATCAGATACGTCTAACCTTGGCCCAAAAGAGCCAAACGGATTACTTTGACGATTGAATGGATTGTTATTATTAAAAGTATCCTGACGATTTGGATATCTTGTATTATCAAATGGCGTGTTGCCATCATCCCGAGAATTCGGTGTTTGACTCCCAAACGGGTCCCTATCTCTCTGCTGAGGACTCCCAAAAATATTGTTATTTGTCACCGGTGGGAAGGGGAAAGTGTTTTGCTGTGCGATTACAAGTCTCCCAATAAGTGTAAGGGACAGGAAGCTCAGTAGCGTCGCCATTTTAAGATGTAATCGTGCAGCCTGGAAACAAATGTATAAAACATCATTTCATACATGCATACAAATGGTTATCGAAAACTCGTTGACGCTGACAACTTACCGATCACCTCAGATGCAGTCACCTCCTCCAAAACAAAAGTTACTACGACACAACGATCAAAAGATCACAAAGCCTTGGAGATTTCATAGCAAACGAACTTTGCTTCAATGAACAATTGAATTACTTTCCATGCAAATTTACTATATATTTATTATTAAAATTTACACCTCAATAACACTTGTCATCACGTTTCCATGTCACCACTCCAGCTTCACTTCACCTGCGAATAACTAACCTGGCTAACAAAACGGAAAAACATTAAGTCTCTAAACACCCGATAATGACTCATTCATGCTTTACAAACACATAGCATTGACTTTGCTAAAAAAACGGAAAGAGTCATTTTCAAGTCAAGTCAAACAAACGGACAAGTTGATGGTGATGCTTTCTGCTATTATTACATACCTACCCCATCATTTCATGCCGCTACGTTTTTTAGTCAATCTCATCCTCCTCACACCTAAAGTCATTGGCTAGAGTTGGCAACCACACCTTGACAACAGTCAGGTAATACAGTCCATTGTTATTGCAATAGCATTACAGCATATCCACCTGAGTAAAAAACAGAGACGGTTTGATTGTACCTGATATTATGAAAATATTATTATATTACAGGTTGGTTAGTGGTGGCTTACATTGCATTGCAACTCCTTCTTTACGATTCTCACTATGTTGTTCATCCTCATTGTTTTCCCATTAGTTCATGTGGGTTGGCATTGACAACGGCTCCCTCATCCAAGCCTTTCCCATGCTGTGTTGCTACCTGTGTGTGAGGCAAATAAAAAACAGAAGTGGGGATTACATAACACTTTTTTATGAGAAACGCAACAAGTCATAGTCAGAATCATAACAATACTGATGCACAGGAATGAGTAGCTTTGGTATTTTGTTTTTTACAATAATATTTTCTACTTACGCATAGTCAAGTGCAGAGAGCTAGTTGACTCCTATCCGTGATGATCATGATAGCTAAAATAAACTCCCCTAACATACCTGTTACATGCTCCATGTTTTTTAACAACCATCCGGGCAATGCATTGTATCAATATCTTCTTTCATCTTTGAAGCTCTACAAAATGCAGCTAGCCCTTACCATATTCTATTGCATTGTTTGACAAATTGTTATCCTATGTGCTTCAGAGATTCTAAGTCTATGTTACATGTATGATGAAGAGGACACCATGTAGTTCCTAAAGAAGCCCTACACAAAGCTAATAATGAGCCGGTTCTCCCCTCCATGTATCTCCTGTCTTTAAAATTTTATAAGATACAAACCCTAATAATACAAGATTCCTTTTTAAGACATTTTTTAGTATGGTTGGACTTAACTTAAGAACTAATATACAAGGCATATATATGAAAGGATTTTGAATAATTTCATGGAGCTACATGTAACCCATAATTATAAGCGCAACAGATTTTAGTCTTTGTTCATTTTTAGTTTCCGTTTGCATTCCTTCTTTTCATTTTACACTATACAAACAAGGTGAACAAGTAAAAGTGTGGCATGAGGACCGTAACTATGATTAAATTAATATCCTAAAAATATTCAATAAAAGTTGGTACAAATTGTTAAGAATAATACATAACTGCAATTTTATTTAATCTGTAACAAAGCTGAAAGTTTTTACTTCAGGTTACACTGCCTGGGCATGCTTAATCTATTGCCACAACTTTCCAATTCCATCAGTGCTTTCTTAGCAGCCGAAGCTCGCGCAGCCAACGGAGTTTTACACCTCGCATCAGACCTCCAGTCCAACATAGCAACATCCCTAACAGGATTCCAAAATCTCCTGAACACTACGGCTTTATAATACCGTTCATAAGGTTGACGCTCCACATCCTGAAAATGAAAAAATGTAATACTATGAGCAATGGAATACTAGCTGTCACAATTATAATTTAAATTTAAAAAGCCGAACAGACGTCTATGTAAAAAAAATAAACTTGCCTTTATTTTCAAATTAATGTCTGGAAGTCTAACGGACATGGCTTTAAAAGTGTTAAGCCAGTAATGATGTTCAGTAACGTCATCCCCATCTTGACGTGATGAAGCCATTGTTGGACTTCTTTCCTGGAGTCTCGGAACTGCGCACAACAATTCTTTGTTATAACTAATGAAAAAAGATCTGTGAATGTAGTATTATTTTTTAAGCATTACCACAGATTAACACAAATATTTAATTAACAACGTAGGTACATTAATTGAAAAGCAGATAAGAATTATTTTTAGCTTACCTTTAGAATTAAAAATCTCGTATTAGTGATTAGCATAAAAATCCAACAATTAAGTTTTCCAACTAATCGAATCCTGATATTCCTGATTTTAAAAATATCAGATAAGGTTTCAAAAGATATTAAGTTGTTTTTATGTAGGAATATGATTACTTCTCACCATGCCTATTTCCAATTGTCTTTTCTTTCATCTTTTACACTTGTGGCGTGTTGCCATAAATCATCCAATCAGAAATCAGTAAAATATTTCTACAGAAAAGCAACAAGTCTCATTTTTTCAGAATTTTGGAGGCATTTCATGTTATATATATTTTTCATATATAGGTCATTAAACCCTTTGAGCTCTCTCTTGCAATTGCAATAGTTGTGAAAAGCAAGAGATGTGTCATTCATCCATATATCAACCAATCATAATTCAAGGTTCGGGTATGCATTTCCCGTGTTTCCCAGTTTTTTCATGAAAAAATATATTTCTACGCTCCATCAATTTACTATTTTAGCTAGCCAATCAGAATTTCTCTCTGGATGCTTTATTAACACCTCATATAAAACATAATAATATACCTCATATATAGGTACATACATTTCACTATAACAAATATCATATATGGAATGTATGTATAGAAACCAATCAACTAATCAACATAACCTTTGCGCTCCTTCTCTTCAGCTCTTTTGATTCCTCTGGATAAATTGAAGTGGTGCTAAAAGCAATTAATTATACTTTCAATTTCAATTATACTTTAATATTGCATTAAAACACTTAAATTATCATTATATACATACATGCATTTTTATCAATATTGTTCCAAAGTATATTTGCTTGGTCATTGAAGCGTAATAACGATGTATGATGCAACTAAACATTTTCATGGAATACCGTAGACTGTAGACGCTTCTCGTCGTTCTTGTGATCATCCTATCATCTTTTTAATGTGCTATGCATAACCATATCTCAATCTCACGTCGTATTATCTTTATACTTTTGGTTATGTAATTGTGAAATGACATTCGACTCGTGCCTTGGTATAAACGAATGAGCAGTCATAAATGGATCATTACATCCAGAAGATGAGAGTATTTTGGCTTGTTTCATTTTTATTGATCTTTCCTAACAATATAATACACAAAAGGTGAGCTGTGAGCTGAGCATAATAAAACAACGTTTTTCTCTATTGCATTCAGCATTGCTTTGTCTCGTCTCTGTAAATGACACATATACACAGGCAGGCATATAGGGTTTGCCTTGGCCGCTAAAGAAAAAAAGGCTGACGGCTGTGCATATAGGGAAAGCCACGTTGTCTTTTGTTCATTTTTTTCCTCATTCGCTCCCATTCATCCAGCATCACTGTCTGTGTATTGCATGATCTCGCATGCACAATGCAATTTTTATAAGGGAGAAGGAAAAAGTGAGCCAGTGTGGTTTTGGATGTTGCGGTTGCCGTTGCTGCTCCTACGACGTTTGTGAATTTCAACGGTTTCTGCGTAAAAAACGAATTTTAAAGGATTTGACCGACAAGACCTTTAAAAAAATAATTAAGGTAAGAAAGGATTAAAAATTAATTAATTGATTAATATGTTTAATGTTGATTTTTTTAGTTTTTTATATGGATAGGTACCGGTGTGTTTTTTGTGTTTGATTTTTAAATGGGGAAATTAATTTGATTGGGGGTTTGTTTTGTTGTGTGGTTTAGTGTTCTGTCCTGTGGGCGCCATGCTGCTATATCCTTGCCGTCTCTCAAGTCCTTGGCGAAGTATTCCTCCCCTCTTTTGAAATGGGGAAATTAATTTGATTGGGGGTTTGTTTTGTTGTGTGGTTTAGTGTTTTGAAGAAGGAGGAAGCTACGAAGAAGAAGTAATTGAGTGTCTCCTGAATGTGGAGATTAACTGTGGTATGAATTGTTTGCTGAGAGTCGCCCAAGTTAGTAGTAACATTTTTTGTAATCGGACATCAGCTGTGGTGAGACAGCTGCGCCACCGTGGTATCAGTGGTGCTGGTGATGGAGTTGGTGCCTATGAAGTGAGACTATTTAGTACCAAAGTATTACCCGGATCAAGTGGAGCTGTTGCTCTTTATCAGCACTCGAGGAGATTGAGCTGTTATCAGTCGTCAGGAGCGTGTAAAGTAAGGAGGAGTAGTTGTGAGCTCAGAAGACAACCTGGGCGCAGAGGAGTAGGAGGATTCACCAGAAGTCAGCAAAGAGAGGTTGATAACTGGTTGGGGCCTCTGGTAGCGAGTGGAGGAACGGGGTTTCAAAAGAGGGGAGGAATACTTCGCCAAGGACTTGAGAGACGGCAAGGATATAGCAGCATGGCGCCCACAGGACAGAACTTGGAGGGGTTGAAGAAGAAGATTGATGAGCTGATCGCGGGGAATAAAGTGATGGTATTTAGTAAGAGCTACTGTCCATTTTGCAACAAGGTGGGTGTAAAATTTTAATTAAGTTATGTAAAAAAAGTTAAGTAGGTACATGTAGGTGATTTGTCTAACTCGCTAATCGTTTCTAAGATTTTCTTCCGTAACTTCCCAATCTGGGCTGGGCTTGTAGAATTTAGGGGTTTCTCCATTTTTGTTTTAGAGATATGATGGTTCTTTTTCAAAATGAAATGAGAATAGATACAGAACTAAGAATAATTATGAACCTTGCTAGTGGTTTTTATTAATGTAATTTAAACTGCATTTTAAATATAGTACTTATGTGGATAAAAATTTAAATAGTCAGAAAAGATACAAAGTTTGTGGCAAAAGGTCATATTTACTCAAAATTTGATTGTGGATGCAAAAATTCAAATGTGTGGATAAAAGATCATTTTTAGAGGGTCCACGTATTTTTCCCATTTTTAATGAATAATGGAAGTAGTTAAGTAAGTTTGTGGTAGTCATGTTTTATTCATTATAACGTATGAGTGATCGAGTAGGCACTTACTACTCTATGAATGATATAGATAAGGATATTGTAAGCTAAAGCTAGCTTGTGTACTTTGTGATTTAATGGTGTTATGTTATGTAAAATGTTTTTACTTTTATGATCATTTTCAGGTAAAGGCGCTCTTTAAAGATCTGGGTGTGGAATATCATGCGTTGGAACTTGACTTGATGTCGGAAGGTATGTTGTGTGTTATTCTTTTAGTAATTTTTTGCCATTTTTGATGTATGTACATTCGTATAAATAACATAACGTAGAGATTAGGTCTTGTCACATGAGACATTACAAAAGTCGCTCATCATTTGTTCGACATTTTCCCCAATAATGCAGTTTTTATTAGGTATGTGGTGGTGTGGATATGATGGATCGTTTTGTTGGCATAAAGGCACGCGAAAGGTGTACAATAAGATAATGAAATTATTTTTGTAGCAGTGAAAGGCAGTATATGCATGAGTGAAAGTTTCGTGTCTCATGTTATATGAAAAAATCGATGGACATCGATCTACATGCTGATTGTATAGAAACGGAAGTTTGATGTGTGTGACCTATTTGACGAGAAAGGCCTTTTTAGCTGAAATGCAGCTCATTCAGTTTAATATGCTCATTTGGATTTTACAATTAGACAGAGTTACACGCTAGTGTGTAATAATGGAAACTATCCTATTCACAATGTGATGATCTTGCATATTAAGGTGCATATTTGTTATAGTTTGTCACAACGGAATGGACAACTTTTGCTAATATATCAGATTGTAGGAGGCATATTAACTAACAAAACAAGCGTTGTGTAAATAATGGGCGTTCACTTAAGTAGTTGTTCTGTGGTGTCAAGCGAGACGAAATTGAACGAAGTTTTTGAAGACTTTTCATTGAATCAGGTGAATATTTAATATCAATAACAAACTATTTTTTAACTCTTTTACATAGAGGAGGGAGCTCAATGGCAAGATGCTCTGAATGCAAAGACTGGCCAGCGTACGGTTCCTAATGTATTTGTCCAGGGCCAGCACATTGGTGGCTGCGATGCTACGTTTAACGCATACAACCAGAATAAATTAATGCCGTTGATTAATGGTGAGCAGGGTACCTCAGGTGATGGTGGCAATTATGACTATGACTTGATTGTGATTGGCGGTGGCTCTGGTGGATTGGCTGCATCAAAGGTGAGGTCTACTTTGTATGTTTTTTTCCATAAATACTATATACATGTAATTTTCGAATAATATTGTGAAACATTTTCTCATAGGCTGCGGGTAAGCTGGGCAAGAAGGTCGCTGTTTGTGATTTCGTTCAACCAAGCCCAATTGGAACTCAGTGGGGTCTTGGTGGTACCTGCGTGAATGTTGGATGTATCCCAAAGAAGCTGATGCATCAAGCTGCGCTACTTGGCCAAGCCATGGGGGATGCGCCTTCTTTTGGATGGAATCTTCCGCAATTACGTACGACTATTAAAATCTTTAGAAGATGACAAATGAAAAAGATTGATTTTTGTAAATGTTTTTCAATTATATATTATCAGCACCCCATGAGTGGTCCACGCTGGTCGAAAATATACAGATGTACATCAAATCGTTGAACTGGGGCTACCGTGTGGCTCTTAAGGATGCTACCGTCACCTATTTGAATGAGTATGCTCGATTCGTGGACAACCACACCATTGAGGTATTGTATTATTTTAAGTTTTAATCAACATACGCCTGCATTGGTACATGATTAAGTTGAAAACTAAATTCGATTTTTACTATGACAAATGACAGACTGTAAACAAAAAGGGAAAGAAGCAGACTTTAACTGCAGATAAGTTTTTGATAGCTGTTGGTGGTCGACCAAAATATCCTGAAATCCCTGGTGCCTTGGAGCATGCTATTACGTCCGACGATATCTTTTCCCTTCCATACCATCCAGGGAAAGTGCTCTGCATTGGTGCTTCCTACATTTCTCTGGAATGTGCTGGCTTCCTTGCTGGAATTGGCGTCGAAACATCAGTAATGGTAAGTAAATACAATGTAGTCAAACGATAAAAGCAAATATTCCCCTTCATTCAACATATGCAAAGGTAATTTTAAATTGTTCTTTCTCAGGTACGATCTATTTTGCTCCGTGGATTTGATCAGCAGATAGCTGAAATGATTGGTGACCACATGGAATCACACGGTGTGAAGTTTTACCGTGGTTGGGTACCAACAGAGATTGTAAAACTTGAAGAAGGTACACCACCCCGCCTTCTTGTCAAGGCTAAAGAGACCGAAGGAGGTGAAACGCTGGAGGTTGAAGTGAACACCGTTCTCATCGCAGTTGGTCGTGATCCATGTACAAAAACACTAGACTTAGACAATGCTGGCGTGAAAGTTTCGTCAAAGTAAGTATATTATTGCTAATTGATACATGTGTTGTTAACAACTTAAAATTAGATGTCAGGTATGTAGTAACTGTCTTTCGCACTTAATATAGATCCGGAAAGATTCTGACCACCGAATCTGACCAGACTACGGCTAGTAACATCTTCGCTATTGGTGATGTAGCAGAGAATCGTCCTGAACTAACACCTGTTGCTATTCAGGCTGGAGGTCTTTTGACTAAGGTAGATTTAAATTTCATACATGTATTTGCATTAAAGGTCAGTGACATAGATATATACATTTAATTGTGTTGGTTTGTACTATTTAAATAGCGACTCTTCCAAGGCTCCACCACCTTGACTGATTACGATAAAGTACCTACTACTGTATTTACTCCGTTGGAATATGGCTGTTGTGGAATTTCTGAAGAAGCCGCGGTGGCGAAGTTTGGGGCTGATGATGTTGAAATCTACCATGCTAACTTCACACCTTTGGAAGCTGCTCTTTCAAAACGTGATGAAAACAAATCTTACTGCAAGCTTGTTTGCGTCAAATCTCAGAAGGTACATTGAATGGTTTTGTTTAGCATAGATTCTGTCTTGAAAATGTCATTGGTGTTTTTTTGGTATTAACACTGATAAATATTATGTTTGGAATACAGGAACGTGTTGTAGGATTCCATTATCTAGGGCCTAATGCCGGTGAAGTTACACAGGGTTTTGCTATTGGAATCAAGATGGGCGCTACAAAAGAAGATTTTGATTCTACGATTGGAATCCATCCTACTACCGCAGAGGTAATATATCCTTATCCATTGAAATATATACTTATGATACGATGAAATTTTACTGAATAATCTCATTATTTCATATTTTCTTCTCAGAACCTCACCACGTTGGACATTACTAAATCTTCTGGTGTAAGCGCTGCGAAGACTGGTTGCTGAGGTTAAAGTGCGTGCTGGTAATGATGCTTTATTTGCGTCAAACTAATCAGCACAATAAATAAACAACTCATTCTATGTCTTACTCTTCACAATGACATGCAAGTCTTTTCTTGTTAATGACGACATTACTGAAAACCCTACTGCTGGGAGTGTAATGTCTGATCCTGTGTTATTCATGGAGTTTCCAAGACTAGAACCAACTCTTCTACATCTGGAACATCTAATCATCTTTGTAACATTGATCAAAATGTTGTCCGATGAAAATTATCTTATGATTGCCTCAAACAATATAAAAATTCACAAGTGTGATGTCTACCGTTGTTATAAATGTATCAGTTGTAACCATGCATTATGCATAATATTATTATGTACTTGGTATTTGCAGTTATGAATACAAATGGTTTTTGAATAAAGTTTAATAAAAAAAACTATTGATGAGTAATTCATGCTAAATACATTAATTTAAGTGATAATGTTCGCCATGGCTCAAGTCACTTTCTTTGGAATTAGTTTAGTAGATTATAAGTTTAACTGCATCGTCAGTTGCATAAAAAGTCAAAGGTATATAACCTATATATTGAGGGAACATTCCGGAAATCCTTGATTATTATCCACAGATTTACTTATATAAAGCATATATATTGCGATCGGCTATTACTCCTACTATACTTTCTTTTAGGGCATTGCATTGGCTTGGTATTAGTTTATATAAATATTTGCATATATTTCAATTGAAGCGAACTTTCACCATTTTAGACATTGGAGGCAGTTCACTATTTTAGAGGAATCTATTATTTTTTTGAGGACGACTGGACGACATACAAGGGAGGGAAGGGGGGCATACGACATATGACCGAACCACGGCAGCTATGCACATGAAAATCATTATCCTTCCACTCATTCAATTCAAAATCTAGCAATGCATGATATCCAATCGCTCAGTTTTGTCCATTGNACATGAAAATCATTATCCTTCCACTCATTCAATTCAAAATCTAGCAATGCATGATATCCAATCGCTCAGTTTTGTCCATTGCACTGCACAACAAAACATGATTGCAAAGCCGATGCAAAATTGCATGCAACGTGTTGGTACTCACACATCCGTTATGTTTAACTCGTGAGAGTTTATCTTAGGGTGGACCATGACAGGCCAAGTCAAAGCAGGGGTGAGCGGGCGGAATCGAAAATAAAATGGCCGTCAATGTCGGGGGTGGAATATCTTTTGCGGCGCGGTGGCGCCGCCTCAGGGATTTTGTGGACCAAAAAACTCCATTTTCAGGGATTTTTCCGTAGTCGTCCAAAATGGCCGACATTACCTCCAAGATGGCTGACATTACCTCCAAAATGACTGACAATACCTACAAAATGGCGAATTTTTCTGGAATACCTTGGTAAAAACCCTTTAAAAATTCGGGGTCTTTTTCGCGCGCTCCCCACTAAGATTTTTTCCTGTTTTCTTTTTTGCACTTTTTTTCCTTTTTATTTTAATTTTCAGATTTTCAGGGATTTGAATGCCTAAACTTCAGGGATTTTGAGACCCCAAAATCTCCGCCGGAGGCCCATTTAAAAGATATTCCACCCCCCCCGGTCAATGCAATATGAAATTACTACTTCCATGTACATGTATAAAATTAATACAACCATGCATGTTGCCTAATGCAGACGGCGGCGGCGGCTCCCGGAATTGCAATTGCAATAGATTGATTGATACCCTTTGTATTATTCACATGTACCTATTACACTTAATATGGTATATGATACCTGCTCCACACATGGTATATGATATCTAAATCAAAAAACAGGGATAAACAGGAGAGGAGAGAGTCGGAAGACCGGCATTAAAATAAATGCACGTGTTCCGTCTTCCGTCCCGTTTGAGGAAAAATAAGATGATGTATTATCCGAGCGCGGCTAAAACGTCCAACGTTGGCAAACTATTCAGTCTTTAATTTTAACTTTTTGGGGAGTTAATTTTTTAATTAGTTCATTGTAAACATTCATGATTAATTTTAATTTGTTGGCTTTCTTTTTTAACTAACTTTAATTTTTGTTTTTTGATTTGTGTTCATCGGAATTTCGCTTTGTTAGTTTGTAGTTATATGGAAAGGGTATTTGCCCCTGCTACCCGCCTGTTGAGTATTTACTGATTAATTAAGGATTAAGCTTAGGTGTTAGGTTGCTTCAGACTTAAAATAATTTTGGGTTGTTTTATATAAAAATTTGTTGTTTTTATTTTTTGGATGAAGTATAATTTTAATGTCACATTTTAAATTTATTGTCTACTTGCTAGTTTTGGGTAAAGCATTCCGGTATTGTCAAACAGATGATCTTTAATTGTCAATTTGAATTATCAAACTTACTTCCTCTGATCCCCAGTTTTTCTTGTCTGCATTTATCATAAAAAACATTTGCAGTTGGCAGTTATTTTTCAATTGACCATATGTTAGGTAAATCAGCATTTTTTGATCTTGATTAATGTTTTGCATATGTCATATGTAAATAAATCATTCATCATTAGGTTGATTTTGATATGCATGCCATGATAGCGTGTACTTGGTATGTAAAAACTTAATGATTAATTTTTCCGATATTTTTCAGGCTTTTAAGTCATCATAGGTCTGGATGAGTTGTCAAGGATTAAACAAGGGAAAATTTTGCAACTGTGATTCAGCAAGATGAGGTAAACTTAAGTATGAATGGAGCATGGTTGGGTTAATGTTATTTTATATTGTGCCATGACAAAAGCTTAGTAATAATTTGTTCTTATTTTTATTTAAAATATAAAGTATGCGCAACATTCCAACACCTCCTCCCCCTGGGACAGAAGATGATGAAGAAATTTTAATATTAACAGCAACGCCAAATGACTTTAGACTTGAAGAAGATTCCTCAACCTTGACTCCAACCACGCCTTACTCTGTGAGAGATGATGATTTTTTGATGAGGTCACCGACTCCACCTCCACCAGGAACGGAAGATGATCTTTTTAGGACATCATTTACTCCATCATCATCATTAAGTCAGAGGAACTCACCACCACAAGAGATAAAGCATAAATGCTCCTGCTTGAAGCAGTCTAAGAGTTTAGTTGATGCGTCGACTAACACGGAAACAAAGATTTTTATGGACGCGTCATGTAATACTGAATCAGGAAGAACTGAGGGAACTAAATCCTCTGGCTCCAGTATGAATCGTGAAAAAATACCAGAAGAGAATGAAGTTGCAGGCGAGACAACAGGAATAAGGGTAAATTTGAGCACACAGTCGGCTTATACAGCTGAAGTAAGGGAGAGTTCCTGTTTTGCCTCATCACCGTCAGCAGAAAAAGATGGATCTGCTACAGAAGCTGGTACTGTTGTCGTCAAACCGATTTGGTGGTCAAACATGCGTACAAAGGTAGCTGTCATAAAGCGGAATTAAATTTAGCATGAAGTAAAACTTAAAATTGAAAGGAAACAAAATGAAATGCCATAATTTAAATTTGTACGGTTTTTAGCTGGAGTCGCTTTTTTTCCAAGCTAGTCTTTCGTCAACAAAGGATGAAAGACTCCAGTATTTAACAAAAATCCGAGAAAGGATCTGTTGTCATTCGGACTTTCCTGTACTTTTCATTAACGAAACTTTGGATTTGGTGATAGACCCAGTGCCAGAAACAAGAGTCTTAGGACTTGAAATGCTAAATATTATGTGGTATGCGGTATTCTTTGTAGAAATATAACATGATGTAGTAATATGTAATATAATTTAACCTTTAAAAATTGCATGGGCGCAGGCGGAGTTTTATCCACTTAATTTTTATTGTCTTTTACAGTAAAGTAAATCCATTGGTGTTGGGGAAAGTCTTGAAAGTTTTGTCTTTACCTCTTCTTCAAGAAGAAAATGTCACGGTTAAAAAGAAAGCAGTACATCTTACGGGTAATTTGTACAAATACACACTAATGTGGATTTCTAATGCCACTTTTGTCACGGATGAAATGACTGCTGCTTGGAACGAAGCATGCACCTTGAAGAAGTTCATTATTGCAATGGTTGATAGCGACTATGATGCGTATGTTTAATTTGTTCTCAGTGCATACACATTAACAATACATCAAACAATTTTTTTATACGTTTATTTATTATCCGGTGAATCATACGTTGTATGCGACAGGATTAGAATATTCTGTATTAAATTTATGGAGACGATTGTACTCTTTCAAACATCATGTGAGCCGCATAGTACAATAAAACCTAATGATTTCCTGCTGGACGACATCCCACTGGACAACTCATTACTAACGCGGGTTGACTTAGAGACGGAAGCCAGGTGATTTTTTAAAAATGTGATTTATGCTAGTTTAATTTACAATTATGAGATCATAAAATATAACTACATATCAATTGCTGCTGTCATAGGTTGATTTTTCAAAACATTTTGATGTTCCTGAAAGTCAAGCACGCTACCAGTGTAAATCTAATGACGTGCATTGGGTCCTTATTTGTAATTTCTAAAATGCGGCCTTCTCTAACGAGGGAAGCTTTAAGTGCAATAAGGGCATTAAATGGTAAGTTTTATTTTAAAGGGCAGAGGTGATGTTACTCCCATAGTTAATATTTTATTTTAATCTAAACTCTAAACTAAATAACTTCGAATTCCTGAAAACATTAGACGGGTATCCTCCTACCTTGGCAAATAGTCAAATAAGGTCAGTGAAAAAGTTCATCAGGTGTCAAGTTCTGTCTTTCAGTACCCATGAGCAATCCTATAAGCTGAAAGGTGAACTGTCCGCGTTGCTTTTGGAAATGGGTGGAAACGATAACGAGGCAAGGAAAATTATGAATTTAAATATAGCAAAAAAATAAGGTGATTCTCATAATAGCTGGTCAATATTTTTTAACAACAGTTATTTTCCATGGGAAAGGGCCACGACTGGTGTCTTAATATAAAATATAGACCACTGGACAAAATACAGACAATTAAACCCAGTTCTAATGTGGAAGGTGCACAACAAACGGATGACGGAAGCTGCAGTGTGGAAATGACACCGGAAACAGAAGCGGCGACTAGTCGCCATACTGAGGGGACATGTCAAGCTGAAGAGGAAACTAGCAGTAAGGTAGAAGGGACACCGCAAAGAACAAAAATCAGTTTTACTCTGAAAAAGACACCATCAAAATTAAAATCTGTCATACGACTCAAAAGAACACCGCCAAAACTAACGACCATCGTTAGAAAGGAAAGTATATCACATAATATTAAAACCAGCAGGAATTTGAAAACAAAAAAAGATGATGTTAGCTGTGACACGGCAAGCATTCCTCGAAGCATTAAAACCAGTTATAATCTGAAGAGGGTACCAACAAATGAAGCAATCTCTAATCTGAAAAGGGCAAAGACAAAAACAGACGAACCAGGACCTTCCAAAGGCTCTTCAAGCACCTCGACTGTTACTGTTACAACTGAGGCTTCAAGACAAGAGGTACTATTAATAATTTGTAAAGGTTTCATTGTGTCAAAGTAAAATATTGAAGGTTTGGTATTTAATCGCAGGAAAGCTCGGTTAACTCGACTGTGTTCGTGTCTGAGTTTGAGGACGACAACGATGATTGTGTGGTTTTAATGGTAAGCTAAAAAGAATGAAGGAAATGCTTGTACATTCAGTTTCACATACATGTTTGTCCCGGGAATGGTCGACTAAAATTCATTATTTATCTATTTCTGCTTTCTTGTGTTATAGAAACCTTTGAATTATTAAAAGCCTTATCAGACAATCAGGTCAAGGTTAATCATTTTGTTTCGTTTTTCAGGTCGATGGTGATGAATTGAATTCTCTTATGCCATGATTGTCAAGCTGCCGCAGCAACGAGGAAAAGCAATACATTTTGTCTTCTTGAAAAGTATACCAGTTACCGTACTTAGAACTATGTATTTATATGTTACAGTTTTAGGTGTCTCCATACATGATCTATCGATTTTCAATCGATTATTTGCATATCTACTACGGCCTTGTGGTGAATTTGATATACCGCTATGAAGTAAAGTATTATTGAAAGAAGAACGATTGTTTTCAAGTCGTAATACTCCAGTCAAGGAATGTCTAACCCAGTGTGTTTCTGGAAGCTAGATACATGTTTGGTTACTTTATGTAAATTACAATGTATTTTACGTACGTTAGTTTAATTAGCATTTTCCAGATTCTACAATCAAATAAATTGATTTAAAACTAAAAGTATAACTAATGTTAATTATAGTATAAGTTAGTTTTAAAGTTATATATCTCCTGCATTTTTTGTGTTTCTCTTATTCTTAATGTAGCTTACTCTTATTATACCTGTTTTATGAACAAGTTCTCTCTAATTCCTTTATATTACCGAAGGCTCTAAACTTTTGCACGAACGTTTTTCTTTCGATCGACTCTCAACCCTCTACTATTTTATGTTGTTGTTGTAAGCACAAATGTATGTAGATCGGCTCCGTGCCGTCTATTTGTAATGATCTCAGTGAAACATTATGCGTCATCGTTGGATAACATTTATTCATGATCTTCTTCTCTTGCTTGTTATTGTTTGTAAATATAAATTTTATATAATTGTTTGTTACAAATACTTTATATTTATGACTGTTCTTATCTTTGTAATAAATCTATGTCATCCAGAGATTACAGTTTAAAAATAGCTACATACATTTTCATATTATCATGATATATTATCAGTGTAACCTTTGTTCAAGCAATGCAATGTTCTTTGTGACCTTTTTCCTTCCGGCCACACTATATTCGTTGATGCTGATCATAATCATTATCAAAAGTTACACATCCAAAGTCAAAATATGATGACTCACCCTTTCACATGACGCTGTTTTAATAGCGCTGCTTCTCAAGCGTCAGTCACCATATTTTTTTTACCGTATCTAAAAAACATTTACGCTTCTCTCATGATGATCCATTTTGCCAACTCATACATTGTTTACCAGCATACCTGATGCAAATTGCAAACGTTCTGATGCAACAATTTCCCATATATCATTATAGCCAACCATAAACAATGCCCACTTGAAAGCAACGGAGGACGTTCATAAGGTTTTTTGCCTTTCTGATTCCGTGTATTACTCACAGTCACACCACCACACTTGCATTGCTGCTGCGCTACACTTTGGACTTAGGCTACTCAGCTACCACTCCATATTTGCTAACATAACACTACTAAACATTCAGGGTAAATAGTAGCAGTATACCGGGTCTACTTGCAATATATGCTCCTTATGTATACTTAGCATACCGTATAAGCATATCAGATAAAGAGTACATATTACATATATATTGCTGCTACTTTACTATAGCTATAATTATCCTTATGGAAGGTTCTAGTCTTCTCTGCCTATACAATTTTTATACATATACATTTTTATGTAGGTCCACCCTTTCCTCTGACGCAGACAGCTGCCAGCTAGCCAATCAGGTTAATCCAAGTGTGCAAAGTGAAAAGTAGTGAGAAGGTTGCATCATCCCAATACTACTTGCTGGGCAAACGAGCTTACTTGGTGAGAGCCTAACCCTTTTCCATTTGCAACTTGAACCAAAAGCCATCATATGGGTTGAAGGAAGGCTACAGTTAGATTTTGTATTTTGAACAGAGAAAGACGTCGAGCCCTTTTGGGATAGTCTTGATCAGTAGTTAAATTGACGGGATGAAAACAACAAGAAAATTATAAAGCAGCTCCTGACTTACTTGAGAAAAATACTGGTTAAAAAAATTGTAAGTGGTTACAACAATTATTATTATTGTGAATCGTGATTGTTTCTATTTAAAATGTATTGTGATTGGTTTGAAATGGTAATTTATAATGGGAATATGTTGTTGTTGCTTTTTATAGTTTGGTCCTTGCTCTCTGGACGCCAGTAGTAATTTTTATGTGTGACCTGAGCCGTGTTATTCACCACCTGGTTATCTAATGATTGAGACACCTGTTCGAAGTCGCAAAGATCCTCTGAAGACGATCAAAATGGAGTGGTAGCTGAGTAGCCTAAGTCCAAAGTGTAGCGCAGCAGCAATGCAAGTGTGGTGGTGTGACTGTGAGTAATACACGGAATCAGAAAGGCAAAAAACCTTATGAACG
>JAHZNG010004288.1:0-10663 GCA_027744375.1 Orchesellides sinensis
TTAACTCAATTAGGTAATTGGAATTTTTTGATGCTAACATTACTGCTTTTGAGTACACGATATTTTGAATGAATAAAATATTTGATACCACAACCACAGCAAAGTTGTAGTGAGTACATACATACATAATATTGAGCATATATGAAAATACATGGTGTGCCAGGGGGGGGTGTTATGGTGTGCCAAGGGGGGTGTTGTGGTGTGCTAGAGATGGTGTGCCAGGGGGGTTGTTATGGTGTGCTATGCTAGCGGGGGTGTTATGGTGTGCTGGCGGGGGTGCACCGATACACCAAGCCGCTCTCTTCAGCTCACAGCTGATCTGTCTGATTGATGTGGAATCCGCGTTGGTTGTGTTTAGGTTTGCTCATTTTCACCTTTCTGCCCTGGACTCGAATAGTCAGCTGAGCTGCTGTACTGTTTTTGTTTTCGAGAGCAGTGGACAGTGTAAATCAATTATTTAATTAATAATTAGTGTATCCATTGTTTGGTTAATTTAAAGAAATGAATTTAAGTAAAAAATTGTTGGTGGACACAAACTCATCCTGTTTTCTTTGCGTGAAAGCTAGTTGTGCAAGTGACACTGACGAAAATGGGTGCAGATTCTTGTCTTTTGCTAATGTATCTCGTTTCTTAAAAATTGATGTGGAAAACTTACTAAATAATCACAATTCTTCAGAACATGGAACGGAGTTGATGGTGAATGTGTGCTCAAGGTGTTGTGGAGTGTCAAATAAATTTGACAAGTTGTTCCAACAGCTGGAGTTAATCAAGCTCAAGTTAAATGCAAGTGTTGTGGAGATTAGTGAGGTGATCAGTGGTGGGGATGAAAGTGCACATCAGCTGATGAGCTGTGGCTTTGCAAGAAAACTGAGGAGGGAGACAGTGACGAAATGTAAGTGTTTAAAATTAAATGCGTCTTTTTTATGTTTCGAAGTAAATTAATCTAATTAATTGATTTGCTTAATTTAGGTTCTCTTCGGATCAAGGCATCACCTCCCATGGTAAAGTTGCAACGGGTGAGTAAAGCAGCTGGCAGTCAGCTGTTGTTTGCGCCGCCTGGTGAAACAGAGTTGGAGGAGGCTGAAGGTATATTTAAGTCATTAATAGTCAAAATAAATAGTGAATCGTACTAAAGTCCTTAATTTGGTATTTCCCACAAATACTTTTAGGTAAAAGCAATAACAGCACAAACGATGACAACGAAGACAGCTCCCAATTTATGGAAGCCCCTTCTCCTGATGATGGTAACAATGAAGACGAACCTATGGAACCCTTTGTGGATGAGGATGACTCATTCTCATCGGGGGCGGATTGGCGGGGTCCTGTGAAGAAGAAGAAACCTTTCAAGAAGGTCATCAAAGCTACTACAATCGACAAACTGCGAAAAACACCAACCAAAGGGGAATCAATGTCATGTCAGTTCTGCCCAGAAACATTTCGAGATAGAGGAGTTCTCAGGAAACACACGCTTATGAAGCACCGTGCAAATATTTTGGCCGGCTCTACTCTTCTTAAAAGTAACATGGAAAAGGTGACAGCAGCGGTTGACCAAATTATCCACGAGATGTGTTCTTCGGGAACAAAGGGAAATCATGGGTGTCCATTCTGTGACAAAAGTTACAAGAGTACAACCGGCAAACAGGATTTGGAATGTCATTTGATTAGCGTTCATTTTGATCTGCTTAAATCTGAACTAAGGGAAAGGCTGAGAGGTGAGATGCGATTAAATTATACAAATTTCTGATAATTCCTTAAATTCTAACTATATTGTTTTTTAATATTGGATTCCTCTGAATAGATGAGAAGGTTGGGACTGGAGGAAGAAATGAAGAAATACTGGATGGCGGTTTATTACCGGATGACCGGCAGAATCCTTTTAAGAAGAAGTCTAAATCTATCTCAAAGGAAAAGAAGACTGCACCTGCGTTGCAAAGGTGCAAAATCTGCAGAAAAATGTTGAACAGTGCATCAATCAAGAGACATATGAATATTCACAGTGAGGAAAGACCATTGGTTTGCCCATACTGTCCAGAGAGATTCCGGGATAAAGGAGTTGTTAGAAAACATACGCTTATAAGGCATCGTGCTAACATTTTGGCTGACTCGATTGAAACAACTGCTTGTGGGAAACAAGTTGAAGCTGCGGTTGGGAAAGTGTTCCAGAAGATTATGTGTTTTTCGGGAAAGAGAGGGGAGCACAAGTGTACATTCTGTGGCAAGTTTTATGGGAGTTCAACTAGCAAAATGGATTTGGAGTGTCACTTACTCAAGGTTCATTTGGACGTGTTAAAATCCAGGCTTACTGAAATGCTCAATGGTATAGGCNTCCAGAAGATTATGTGTTTTTCGGGAAAGAGAGGGGAGCACAAGTGTACATTCTGTGGCAAGTTTTATGGGAGTTCAACTAGCAAAATGGATTTGGAGTGTCACTTAATCAAGGTTCATTTGGACGTGTTGAAATCCAGGCTTACTGAAATGCTCAATGGTATAGGCTTTGCATAAATAAATAAAAACTTTCCAGAATCTTGAAAATGTTAATTAAGAATTAACTAATGATTTATTTTAATAGGTGAAAGCATTGAAGAGGAAATTATGGAGGCTGGAGAAGGAAATAAGGATGGAGAGGAGATCTCAGGCGCTTTGACTCAGTTTGAAATTGATACAATGGAGTACCAAAACGAGAATGGGAATACAGCTTCAGTTAATAATGACTCTTCGGATGAAAGCCTTATGTAGGAGGAAATAGATAGTGTGCTGTGTGAAATGCCATTGATCTACTGAGGACGAAACAGTAATTAAATTTAGATCTGAGATTTCGCAATAACGTCATGTGACACTGTAACAGTTACTGATCTCACCCGGTTAACAATGTATGATTAAATTGATTAAATATACTTTATATGTAGTTTCTTACCATTTTCTATTTTTTAGTGCAGGATTAGGATTCATGGTTGATGGTTGTGGGTTATGTAATGCCGATCTTGTTCAATTTTCGTGGTAACAAAAATCCTTATAAGAGCCACACTTGTATTGTGTTCATTCCTTTCCATTCAGACGCTCAAAATTGTGGCTTTAGGTTTCAGAGTAGATCAGAGTGAGTCATTTGAGCATGAGAAATTTAATGATAACATTTATACAGCTATCCCGTAGTACAGATTTTGTACACCCATTTCTTCCAATGAATTATGATAAAAATAAGCAGATGTAGATGATTCCTTAATGTAATTCAGTTATTACTCTTATTGTCTTTAAAAATTTCCATGGGAATCACAGCGAGAAACAATTTTTATCCACTGGCAAATACTATCTGAGATAAATTTGCCGTTTCATATTTATATAACACGTATTTTAAGTTGCAAGCAATATTAGTGTTTTGTACACATGGTTTAGCAAATGCAAATTTATTGACCGTGGCATTGATGAGTACAGAAATGGGTCACCTCACATCATGCATCTGTTTTTTTAATGCTCATGCTTCCATTATAGGAATAAAGATAATTTTTACTTATTGATTCAACTTCACCCAAGTAAATTAAAGGAAGTCATGCTTAAATTGCGTTTCACTAATGTTTATCAGCCTATTTTTTTGTATACTGCATAGCACCACAAGTTCTAAACCCACAGTGATAACAACCACGATGTAAACAACTTTTCAAGTTCAGCCTAGTTGCGAGTAATGCCCTCTCCACATATTATTATGCAAATATGTATTACCTCTTTTGATGCATTACATTTGTGAGAATATGCAATCTCAACCTTATAAATAGCATCTAGGCTAACATGTTCTTTTGACACAGGTGCCGACTTTTTCGCACCTTTCTCATATGTCTATTTTAGTTATTAATATTGAGGTTATGATGCAGCTGCATTCTTTTCCAGTGAATGCAGCTGGTGAAAGGTGTCACATTACCTTCTGGATATTTTCGTCCACGAGGTGACATCATTGCACTCACGTGCAGTTAGGTATTACGGTTCACTGTCCTGTTCCATTTAGTTTACCTTGATGTATCTTTTAAATGTTATTATGTATGTATGAGTATATGATTGTGATCGGATTCTTCTTGAGTATATAATGCTTTGACTTTATTGAATAAAATACGGAGTCTATTACAAACTTTACACGAGATCGTTTACCGCTCAACATTATACCATAATTTAACTCTTATTGAATGGTGATGGTGCAGCATAAACCATAATATTTGGTGGATGACTCGACCTTTAGTGTAAAAAGCCTCTAGGATAAATGAAGAATTCAACAAAATGCTCAGAAAACTTGGATAACGTTTTTGTCAGCTTTACTTAATGCCAATTAACAATTTTAACAAATTGGTGTCAATTTTAAATTGTGCAAATCCAATGTTGGCCTGGTTGGCAAAAATTTAATACATGGCGGCTACTTGGAGTGATGCAGGAGATGGGATGCTAGACTGCTATTTAACCAATAAATCCTCGTCCAGCGAGTCTCAGGTCAACTCCGGGAACTCCCCACCATCCCCAAGGTCCCCATGGGCCATAGAAACCATATCCGAAGGAGGAGTCAGCCTGAAGGTCCTTTTTTGCCTCGGCTTCTTCAGCAGCTGGTGCAGCAAAAGCCACGGCGAGGATAGCGAAGAGAGCGAGAAGAGTCTGGTGGAAACAAACAAAAATTAGAAAGATACATATTAAAAAACTGAGAATTTCATGATAAAAAATGCATAAAATTTTTTTGACTTACGATGAGTTTGGCCATTTTGATGAATTTGGAGACGTTCTAAGAGAACTGAAGAAACGTTAGTAGGTTTGTAGATAGTAAAGAGCAAACTGATGATTAGCTCAGGATCACCGCCGGCTTTATATACAAAAGATTGTTCCTCTTCACTTGTAATTATGCTAAGTGCGGCCATTCATTGACACAAATTAAAAATACTTGGAAGGATTAGGATTAACATATGACATAATATCAATCAATGTTGGTTGGGAATGGTCACGGTTTTTGTGTACAGCGTCCTATCCCCAATAATATTCACAATCAGTATCCTGTTTTTTTATAATAAACAAAAAGCTTGCCCTTTTCCACGGTTCATCTACAGTTCAGTCTATAGTTCTCTTAATTGATGCTATGGTCATACTTCATGCACAAAAAACTAAAGCCATCATAATATCTTTGGTGTAACTCACACTTATAATAAAAGTGCACCCATGCAAACTATTGTTATTGTTTATTTTATGAGGAACAGTGGATTTCGCATATTTGCATACTGTTAGCACGCACCACTGCCCTCACGTTGAGCATGGTCATGCTTAGGAAGTTGTAGTTGAACAATCTTGTATCAAATCATTTATTGTGTTTAAAGAGCTCTTTGGTCACTGAAGACGCCTAAAAACTATAATGCATAATTTTCATGTGTTAAGCATTCACAACGACAACGACTACTAGTACTGTTTACTGCATACCCAATACCCACTATGCAGTATGTATAATGTATACGTTTGCGTAGTTTTTTGACTTGTTGAAGTACCTACAATGCAATACATGTAAAAATAGGATGTACCCTTATGTAAGGTTATCATGTCTGTCCTAGTCTTGAGGTGGATTTGGATCCAGATTGAAACTGCTGCTAAAAATGGTATTATAATTGAAAAAACTTAAAGCTTCAATTTTACATAGGTTGAAGGTTAAATTTATATTTGTAGTAAATATTTTCGTAAAATCTTTATTGGCTAAATTCTTATTAAAAACACGGCGTAAGTTACAGAACCACGGGATGTACAAACACACATGGCATATATTCCAGACAAAAAATTGGCATTTGAAGTATTTTTTAAAGAATAATTTCAATTAAACTCCTTTTACGCTACAAGGGGTGGAAAAGAGAGATTGATGATATATACTGTTTTGAAACGTATTGCCATGCAGTAGGCGTTCCGGTTGGACGGTTTATGCTTTACAGAATGAAGAGTCACCTGCAATTTAATATTATATAACAATGATTTGATGAACTGGAATTCAAATGGACAAAGCGTTTCGCATGTGAAAGCTTACTTGTCACTTCCTGAATCCATGAAAGGAACTGGGTAATCCTTGTGTGCACACCAGGATAATTTTCGTCCTGTCAAATATAATAAAAGTGTTTAAAAAGACAATAACTCGTTATTTCATCGAGTAAATATAGTGACAGTTACGAAATATGTCAACAAATTTTCAGAAAAATGTCATCTTACAGCACATTCTAAAATCGCAAAAATAAAAGTTTAAATTAGTACAATTTTGGATTTGTTTCGTAAATAAGTCTTGCATTGTATGAAAAACAAAACTTTAGGTACACTTACCAATTCCAAAAGACACAACTCCAATACCGTAATACCTGCCATTTCTCAGCAAGTCAATGGAACCCCCAGAGTCCCCTTGGAATATGAGGATTATTACATCGGTTTACTAATTTTGTCATCATTTTTACACTGAACACATGTTCTTTCTACTTACCTTGGCAGGTATCCTTGCCAGGTTGCAAAGTACAGATCATGTTATTAGTGATGTCTACGTTAACAGGCTCGTACCTACCCCGACATTCCTCGGTATTGAAAACTGTCAGGTCAACTTTTTGTAGTGTATTAGTTTTGTTTCCTGATGAGGATGTTGCTCCCTAGGATACATTTTGTGGAGTTGGTTTATTAAGTAAAATACCCATCCTGATGCAGTCACAGTTGTTCCTAGGAAAGTATCATTAGCATAGTTCCACGGCAAACACAGAGGAGAAATCTAAACATTTAAAAGATGAAACGTTTCATTAGAAATGCAATTTTAATCATACATTTTTGTCATTTATTATGTGGCACGTACCGTTGAAGAAAATACAAGCGGATACACAAGTCTCAGAACGGCAATATCTAAAATATAATTAATCCGAATAGTACTGAATATTTCGTGTAAATATTTTAAAAAAAACATACCGCAATCATTGGTATTCGAATTATAATCCTTGTGTGCGATAATTCTTGTAAGACCAATTTCCTGACTTATGGCATCGGTGGTTTGTCCCATGACGTGATCCCCCACTACCACAGTAAAATCCCTTACGTTTGGTTTCGTTGTCCCAGATACAACACAGTGTGCCTGTTAATCGGTGAAGTTTAGGATAACAGTTTCAAAATTTATGCAAATGCATTGGTGCGGATTAGGCTAGTATTATAATATTGTACAGCATACAGCAACCATGATCCATTGGTTTGAAATGATGGAGCAGGCGCAGATTGAGGAACCTCTTCGTTTTAAATAGCATCTGTGTGCATGATAAAAACATGAAATCATAGAGACTAACCTAAAGTATCTACCTATCCAAATCTATTGTAGTTACCTCCATGGAAACTCGTTAACTCTGGCGTCTGTGCCGCCAACGATACGCGTGCCCTTTATTGAGCACAAAACCATGTTAATCTGCAATTTAATGGATTCAAATTTATAAACAATGCTTTATCCTTACATTACACAGGTGCAATTTTGTCTGGGCAGGAGGGGGAATTGCCTGGACACAGATGGAGGTTCTGGAACGCCAGTGTCTTGTTTTGGGACAGCTTGTCGTGACGGCGTGTGGGTAATACCGCCAGGGAAGTAGAAGGCAGCGCTGATGCCAACTGTCCCAATAGTTAGCACTAAAATTTGTACGGAATTTTTAGTTCGCATATTGAAGGTAAGCAAAAGAATTAAGTGGCTTAACTTAACCTCAGGATGACTGCAAGAGTTCATGTGGGATTAGAAAAAGGATTTTCAGATATTTTATAGGTGGACAGCCACAGGCTGAACACCAAACCATATGTATTTTCTAAATAGAGCAGACATTATATTCAGAAAGTAACTGTCATTTGTACACAAGCTGCACTCACGATGCAAATAATTTATGGTTTAAATTATACGTGCGGTAAAACATGCATATCGAAGCGGCGAAAGCAAAACCATCCACTTAATAAGTACATATTATAAATATACTATTCAAACTTTTCCCGTTTTTACATTTTAAACCTTTTCCCGCGTTTGAACATTTAAATATTCAAATTTAATCCATTTTTAATTACGTACATTCCAAATATTTCATTATAAAAATGTATGTTAACGAATAAAAATATGTCCTGGGCATACTTTTTATTTACCATTCACTAGTTTCCGTGATCACAATAACTGTCCTTGTCAATACATTTTTGACTTAATGTGTTTTTGTTGACAGACATACGTCAATGTTAATCGCATAAAGCAGGTACATACTGCTTGGCTTTCGTATTATTTTCAAACAATTGCACAAAGAGCTGAGAAACTCCGGCATTTGCAGTAGCTAGTCCATCATTAATATTCTAACAGATGAATTTTATTGCAACATTTATTTTATTGATTTACTTCTTGTGTACTCCCAATCCTCTGCTTACTAACATTGCCTTTGTAAATTCGACAATATTTACGCAGTTTGTCAATTGTGCAATACACGTGCAACTGTTTTTCTAAAAATATAACTTTAATAAATATAATCAATGTCAACCCAGTATGAAGTAATATATTATATCATGATAATGCATTCTGTTTTTAAATTTATTGTACTTTTTTCAACAGCGCAGTTGTGACATTGTTGTTATATATTTGGTCCTTGTTAAAACAGGTAATATCTTCGAAAATGGTGTTGCTGTCATTTAAACAAGTTATAATTGTTATAAACCTTTGAATAGATTTACTTGTCAACTAAAAATTTAAAGTTGCTGGCGTGGAATTCTCATATTGGCCTAATGAACTGACTTATTTAAAAAACCACTATGTGCTATGAATTAATTTCAGGTAAGTGGACGATGTATGCTGTAAATTTGACCGTAAAGGCTGTTTTCACATAAAATTGTTGCTTGTTAGAAATTTTATAATTTTATAAAGTTGCTTAGTTTTCTTAATTACAGCAAATTAAATGGTATTCGGCATTGTTTGTTTGCCATCCATGCATGCCAGACAGTTTAACCAGACAGTTCAATAGTATAATTGAATATTAAAACGGTCCAACACAATAAATTATCGCTAAAGATAAATATTTGAATGGTCCGAATGAATAAATATTGGTCTGAATAAAAACATTATCGGTACAGATAAATATTTCAATTCTCCATATGATAGGTCGAAATAAAAAAAATATTGGTAGAGATAAATATTTGATTGGTCTAAATTACTAAATAATGTCTAAATAAAATACTTTCGGTACAGATAAGTATTTGAATGGTCCAGATGAATATATAATGGTCTAAATAAAAAATTGCCGGTACAGAAAAATATTTGAATGGTCCAAATGACTACATAGGTATTGTCTAAAAAATTATCGGTACAGAAAACTATTTGAATGGTCCAGATGAATAAGTAATGGTCTAAATTAAAACTTTATCGGTACAAATTACAACTTCAATGGTCCAAATGTATAAATAATGCTCCAAATAAAAAAATTACCGGTACAAAAAAATACTTGAACGGTCAAAATGAATAAGTTATTCATCCTAATAAATAAATTGATCGTCAAATTCAATAAATTACTGATCCAATGCAATAAATTTTCGCTACAGCTAAATATTTTAATGGTCCATTTGAATATATATTGGAACTGATGAATAAATTAGTAGTCAATAATGCGACAAGGACGACAACAAGATGCAATACGATGAAATTCACCAACATTTGCACAGGTAAAAAGGGAGCTAGGTCCAGGAAGCCGAAGAAGTATGCTGTATGCAGTAGAGTCGTACGAAAATAGTACAACTAAGCACACATGATGACTCATACTAGAAAATAGCCACTACCTTGCAAACAATGCCTTCAACGCTTCCGAATAAAACATCTCCGTCATAATTATTGCTTTCTTAAGCATCCACTAATTATTTTTGGAGACTGCAGGGAACTTTGTGAAAACGAGAAAGAGTTCCAAGATGCCATAAGCCAAATAATAAACGAGAACATTTTGCACAAACAGAACACTGATACAGGTAGAGGTAAAAATGGAAACGCTGAGGTGACTAAAAGCACTTTTTAAGACAAAGGACTTCGCCAAGGGAACTAACCAAAACTCCTTACCAATTCCGTTGAGACATCTGAAATGCCACGCCGAGAATTCATTCTTAAAATCTAAAAAGAAATTGTAATCTGGATTTTAATACTCAGTTAATTTTTCAACTAGATACCAATTAAAACTGGTTTTGCTATTCGCCAGTTAAGTAAATCCGTTATAGACTGTTTAAGAATTGTCTACGTGTTTTGCACATACAAAACCATATATTTTACCATTAAAAATTTGAGAAGTTCTACAAAAAATAGGTTTTGGTTGTTTTGATACCATGCTAAAATGTATATGCAATACACAAGCCCGCAATGAAAAATCTGGAACAGTTGTCCTCATATTGTTTTTCAACAATTGTTTGTTTGTTTGTTTGTTTTTTCAATCGATATTCCAATTTCCGGCTTAAATGTCCAGAAAATCGATATACATTATTAAGCAGCGAAACCGAAGCTGAAGATGCTTTATGTGATTACGTTTGACGTGTTTCTTTGTGTCCGTGTGTCTGTGTGTCCGTGATCACGATAACTCAAAAACGAATTGACCGAAGCACATGAAATTTGGCATACAGGTAGAACACCATAAAACGGAGGCTAAGTTCGTTAGTCAAGAAAATTGGTCGA
>JAHZNG010004289.1:0-20139 GCA_027744375.1 Orchesellides sinensis
TTTGGCCGGAATGGCGACTCCAGTTTTCTTATCATACGTCTGGCATGCAAGTACTCCATTTAATAGTGATTCCATCACTACAATGACATGGCGTGGCATGTACTTTTTACATATCACTTGATTGCTTGTGAATATCCAAGTTTACCATACGTATATACAATTCGTGCTAAATGCAATATAAAAATGTGATTTGTAATTCTTCTTGTAAATTCTAAATCCTTATCGTCTCCAAATCTCCGATAGATTATGGATTAAATTCCCTGGGCGTTTGACAAGGCTCCTTGGTGAGAGGTTGATGCCTTGTCCTGAGTGATTTCTTTTGACACCAAATCTCGTTTGACAAGTTGACGCGTTACTTTGCGGAATTTTATAGAGTGAATCAAATGGCTGTCGTGTGTAACGAATGAAAGAAAATTTTTAACAAATACTTCAACAAATCTATAACTTTGATCACATCATGAACGACATAATTCTTGGAAGCACAGTGCACACTGGCAATAAAAATAAAACAAAGAAGTGCCGATTTGGATTTTAACGTTTTTTTCAACTTGTCAGCTGGGAATCATTACGTACTGCCGTATTTCTAGAATTTCATAATAATAAGGCTTACCATGCACTTTTCAGGTCTGCAAGGATTTTAAAACAAGGAAATAATTGAATAATTCGTATAATATGAAATTTGAAGAAACTGAGGCTACAGCCCAAGGTCATACCTTCGTGCATATGTATATATGACATTTTTGTAGCAATTAATCCAAAACTTGCATGAAAGTGTTGACTTGAAGTTCAAAGATTATTACGTACAATGCAGGTATTTTAATTGCGAGGAGAAAACGAGATTATTTAGCTACTGTGTACATTTGTACGTGTAATAAGTGAAAGAAAATAATTATTAGGAGGACCACCCGACCCGTTTTTTGAATACCAGTTCTAATCTCACATTATAGTAAATTGACCAGTCTAGGTAGCCATTTGAATATATACATATATATTAATATTTTTTCGACAGGGTTGGTCAAACTCATTTTCTCACATCTTATTACAGAAAATGGATGAAAAACTTTGATGTTTGCTCAAGAAACCGATTAAGGCAGGTTGTTCTTATCTCCCCCACCAGCTTGGTAGCTAAAGATATGGTGTGACTTGTATAGGAAAATGTTTACCTGACTGTTTGAAATGAATGCATATGTATATTGATATTTCATGGGTGATATATATATTTGAAGGTGGTTGATGGATATATTAGATCCAAACCTGCAGGGCTTGATTTTTGCCCATTTTCTTGTTCATATTTTTTTACCCAGGCGCAAAAAATATCGTTATCATTAAAGCACGAACTAGCAGCACGAGTGAAGCTGGATACAAGCCGACGTCGTGATGGATATGAGAAGTTGCAAATAAGCTGGAACGCTATTACCTGATGGGGTTGCTTTTTTGTTTTATGATATGCAAGTATCATTATCTCATATTGTATGTATATGCTTAAGGTAAATCTTGTTGCATGATACTACTGTTTTGAGCGTTTACTTCCACTGCTGAAAAATCGTTTGGATTTAGGAAAAGCTGTAATATGCGCTTTGGTGGTGGGTTTGGGTTGGTGCTTAATGAGCCTGATTTCTGCTTCTGTTGTTGGATGAATCGTGTGGCAAAGAAGTAAAGTTTGACTACTAAATAATCACATGTAGTTTTAATATTATGCAAAAGAAAATCATCTTGCAAGAAGGGAGTCTGCTCATGCTGTATATTATATCAGAGTAAAGAAAAAGTGGTTAGTCCAGTCAGGTTTTTCTGATGATTTTCTGTCTGCCGCAGCGCGGAGCTTTAGAAGGTATTAAACGAATGAGGTATTTTATTTCCAGCTAGCAAAAAGCTTCTGCTAAAAAATTCTGGACCGCTGTGTCTTCTTCCTGGAATCTTTATATATAGTTACCAGTTACGGGATCTTTCCATCATCATCAGCATCATTGTAATCTTTCCCATCTAAATAATACTTCATAAACGTCAGGCTCCAATTGGATTCATGTATGCG
This sequence comes from Orchesellides sinensis, assembly GCA_027744375.1. Lineage (NCBI taxonomy): Eukaryota > Metazoa > Arthropoda > Collembola > Entomobryomorpha > Orchesellidae > Orchesellides > Orchesellides sinensis. Next base: position 2,030 of record JAHZNG010004289.1, read on the forward strand.
TAGCAAAAAGAAGAATGAAAAAGAGGAAGAATACAAATGAAATCTCAAAGTTTACATTGGCTGTCGCCTTATTATTAGTTGAAATGAATATTCTTTCGATTATTACCCAACTTCTGTAGTTCCAATACGGAAAGAGAGATGCTAAGACAAATTCATTTGCTTTTGGGGAATTACAAAGAGCCGAATGCTGGTTTTTCCTTATGTCGTGTCTTTTGCTGAATTGAAGACATGTTTCATTTTGAGCATTCTCTCAAAGTCAAGGTTGGAAAGGGAAAGAACTGTGTATGGAAAAAGAAAATTAGTTTAACTTGAGCTGAGCGAAGGTAATTGATGTTGTGTATGCGTAATGCCATCGTAATGATGATCATATTGATTGAAGGTGTAGAGAGAGATGCGCGGTAGCAGAAAGGGGAAACATTTGATCTCTTGAAATCTGAATCATGATTACCATGTTGATAAGACGGCTCGTAAAAAAGAGCAGTAGTTGGAGCGGAGGCCAATTTCTCTTTGCCGTTTGCAGCTGCATGCTCTTCTCTTCTGATATGCTGATGATGATTATGATGATTCGTCTCTTTCTTCAGTTTGTTTTTGGGCCTTGTTCATGCATATCGGCAGATAGATTGTTAGCAAACGTGATGCTTACGTGGGAGCATCCATCGTCGTCGTATCAATGTTTTTCAACATCGTCATCACCATCTCCTCTCTTTTCATCATCCAAACTCATCTTTGAAATGAAATGCAAGGATTTTCATTTATACACACATCTATGTATGTATGTTATATACCTATTAAAATCTCAGCAAGTTTCTTACTTCGTATATTATATCAAAATAATACTTCAAGATGAAAACTTACATTTTATCCATTTCAATTTCCACAATTTTCTTCTGTTCCACTCAAGAATTGTTCTCTCAGTTCAACTTGAACTATGCCCTGTCGGGCCAATTTCATGATTAATACTTTTACTTGAATTTTCTCAGCCAACTCTCTCAGAGAAGAGAGCTCGTCGCCGTCTCTTTCTTTCTCGAGTGTCTTCACAGAGAAGGGAAAAAAGTCGACGTTCACGAATCAGGATCACCATCAGCATCATCGCAAACATCACGCATAAAAAATCAGAAAGATATTAGAACAGATATCATATACATTCATATATGAGATACATAACAAAAGAAGAAAAAAGTGAGCATTCTTTGAAATAATAGTAATATCTTTTTACAAGGTGAAGATTCAAGTAGGAATGCTTTGGAATCGTTTCTCTCCAATTCCCTTCTATTTTTCCAGTCGTGTAGGGTTTGACAATGTCGGTTATATCATTATTATGTTTGGAGTGGTAAGTAGAGAGAGAGAAGGAGGAAGGAATAAGTGCACTTGCCGTAAGTATAACTTCCGTTTACCAAGGAGCTCCGTATACTGGAAGAGCTACGTGCATGTATTCTCCCATTCCATATACCATAAATGTGTAAGATTTCAGATAGGACAACTTGTGTAGTCTTACTACTGACTCTTTTCTTTCCTTCACAATCCCATTATCAACTGTGTACGCTTGTCTTACAGAAATATCTATCCACTTGAAGAAAGAAGTCAAATACTACACATTTGCCTCCCTCACCAGAATAGTAAAGGAAAGAGATAGATATAAAATATCTTTGTTCTGAAGACTCATCATTCTTTTTTTTCTCCGATTTTGGAGTTCTTGTCATACATAGATACGTATATTGGTATTATATACTTTAATATATGTATTTTGCGAGAGATTGAGGAAATATCTTCGATTCCACTCGCTCCTCTCCGTTTGCTCTTTCATTCAGTGGGTTTTGTATAGTTATTGAAAATGATCCTGCAATATGTACATTTGTACACAAAAAATTTTCATATTATAGAAAAACATACTAATATATGTATATGTACAACAGGAGAATTGGGTCTAAAAAGATAAAGACCAAAAATATAAAAGAGATGACTAAGGAAACTGAACGGACGAGAGCCGGTTGCATCCTCTTTTTTCTTTCATTTTCTTGAAGCTCGCAGAGCGTGACAGAAAACGAGGAGAAAGAAAAAGGGGTGAGTATAAGAGAGAGAGAGAGAGAGACAGATAGGGATATTATTGATGTTGTGACAGAGGAAGAAGAAGAAAGGGAAAAAAGATGATGTGATGTGAGACAGGAGCGTTGAATCAAAAATCCTCAAAAGAAAATCTAGTACAAGTGCACAATGCATTATGTGTATAATTGTGATGGAAATGCTGGTGGTGGTGGGGATGGTGGTTTGACTTTATATATTTATGTGCAATACTGCTTTTTAGTTGCGTAACGTTCCTTTCCCTTTCAAAAGATGATAAAAAGGGAGACAAACCATAAGAAAAAGAGTATAGTTGTTGTGTTGAGAAATAGATAGAATTTTCTTGCTCGCTTGCTTTGGTTAGATATGGAAGTGTTTTTTGCTTAGGTTGATGATGATGGGCAGCGTTAGTCAAAGTGGTAGTGGTATGTTGGAATGGAAAGGATGCGCTTTAGGTATATAAAATGGTATTTGACGGGGACGAGATAGGTTATGTGTGCATGTGTCTTGGGGCCTGTCCTTAAATCTTTTATGGGAAAGCGACACGTTCCTACTTTTTTGATAATGATGCTCTGTTTCTTTAGAGGTTCCATGTTTGTGAGTGTGAAACGGATATGTCTTGAAAGCAGAGCCATCAAAATTGTATTGAATTGCACTGTGACTCTCTCAGAGTGAGTGAGGGATTGTAAGGAAACAATACAAAAAAAAAGTTTTATATGATGTCGTATATCTATACGTTAAGACTTTATTCGTCTCAAGTTTTCACATCTCGTTTGGTACGTCTCCCACTCTTCTTTTTCTGTTTGACCGACTCATGTTCCATACATTCATTCATTCAATGTAAACCCCACAACTCAAAAAATATATTTCTCACTGAACTACATGCCGCTTGCTCTTCCAGGCAGGAAGGAACGGGTTATGCGATTACTATGATAACATTCACTCAAACAGATATAAATTCTGTTAGAAAGGATGAGAAGGAGAGAGAGGGCATGGTGGATTTCAGCTTTCTGGATCAACAATTACATATCATCAGGCCCATTCCTGGCTTTGCCTTGTAACCTTATTCAGTCATCCCAATGGATAAAAGTTTTCTGTTTTTATAGATATTTACATGTAGATGTATATACATAGCTGGCATTTCATAAACCACTATTATTACTCTCTCTCTCTCTCTCTCTCTCTCTCTTCTCCCTCTGTGTGTGAGTGTGATGTGATGTGATGATGTAAAATACTACTTAGAAAAAAACTAACTCGTTAGATGTGTGTGCTCCTCCTTTTACACTTATTAGGACTTTTCTGGTGGTCTGGTTATTTTTTTGCTTTTTTTGTCTGCAAAGGATAGTTCGCTAGCTTTGGTTTGGTTGCTTGCCATTCCAGAAGTCCTGTTCCTTTTTCTCTCTCGCTCATCCCTTCACTTTACGGTTATGCTCTGGTTTTCTCCTCTACCATTTCGGCTCCAAAAGTAGTAAAGTAAAGCGATTACTGACTTCTACACTCACACACATCACACACCACACCACCACCACCACTCCTTTTTGAACATCACTTAATGCCTTAGAGATTTTGACTGGTCATCATTTATCTATGTTGGTGGTTGGTTTTGGTTGTGTCGGCTTCGGCTGGGATGATACGAGCCTGGATAAACTATAAAAAGTGAACAGCCACGCATAACGTAAATGCATATAAAATGGGGATATGTATAGTATGCACTTAAATGTGTGACCATTTTCCAGAGATCTCGGCTAGAGCAAAGTGCATAAAATTGTTTTGAAGATAAAATGAAATGAGAACAAAAAAGCAAACTGTTGGAGTCGTCTGGTGATTGTTATATGGAGTAAGTGAATTTAACTAAATTCTCTCTTATGGAGTATATGTGCATATTTATGCATTATGTTCAGGAATTGGCCACCCTCCCTTTCTCTCTACAGGATTCATGAATGACTGATTATGATGAGTGGTGAATTGGTCGTGATGCATGAAAGATGTAAAAGCACCAAGTAATGACCACCGAGAACTAATCTTGTCCATTATCAAGTATATTTCATTGTGTACTATATCTACATAACAAATGTGCTAAAACAAATACGGTCAAATGCCACTACTCGGCTTCGGCTAGTCTTGTCGGTGAATTCGATTAATTATGATTTTTTAACTGACTCCGTCTGGTTTAATGACAAACTGTCCGACTCATTTTTTCCGTAGGTGGGCCACTTCAAATGCATAAATTCTACAATCAACAATCCTTATTAAGAAAACTTCTAATGATAATAATAATGTCTCTTTGATTTAAAGCCCTGTAAACGATATGTGACATCGTTCAAAAATACGTATCCCTCGCTAAATATTCCTGCATAAGATTTTCATACATACTTTTGTCATGTTCCACGAGAAGTTTTTTAAAAGCTAAAAATTATCACGCCATATTAATATTACGACGTAAACACCTAGTTTGGTATTAAACCATGCATAATACCACTTGTTGTAGTGGATGGAGTGAATTCATAGATGTACATCTGTTTCCATGTTTGTGAGTAAAAAAGGGCGTCGTAATCCTAAACACATCACTTACACTTTTGTTACACATGCTTAACCACCAGCTGTGTGACATGACACTTCTTTAACAGACCCACTGTACAGAAACATGGTCTGCTTCAAACATAAAAAAGGAACAGCGGCAGTTCTTCTGCCTTCCGACAAATATAATATACATACATAACCTACAAACGTTTTTTAACTGTGTGGTTGTTATACGTACATGCATATGTATGTACATACTATTTTTGGGAAAGCAGACAATGTATAAGCATACGTCGAGGAGTGTTTGTCGCTTTAAAAAGATATCGGACAAGTTGAAGAGAGAGCCCTTCTTCCCGTCTCTCCTTTTCCAAACTTGAATCTTGCAGTTTAGTATAAATAGTACACATACCAATGATCCATTCATGTGTGCTTATAGTATACGAAGGAATTTATGGAGTGCTTCTGTCATACGGAACTGTAGCACGGAATCAGTCTTTTGCTTTTCCAAGTCGATGACGAATCAAGATTATCTTATCAGTATGGCTCCTCTAAATTTCAATTCAAGCACACAGGATTTATGGGGTGGTAATGACTAATTCGGCAATTTTATTCTTTTCTCGTTTATCCTGGTGTTATTGGTGGCGTCAAAATGGCATACACGACAATGATAACATCACACCCTTCAAAGTTTACTTAACCCGTTTTACACAATGATAAAAAAATACTTCTCTGAACGCAATCCAAGTAATTAAAAATTTTGTTAGGATAGACTAAAATGTTTGTATTTTATTACCACCATAATGCATGGCTGTTAAAATGAAACATTTCATCGTAATTTTAATTTGACCCCACATGCGTACATGTATATCCACCTTTTAACACGTTGCTTTGTCGGCTAAGGAGAATTTAAGTGGGAAACAGGTGGGGTCCCCTTCAATCAAGCTCCTCGCTTCAAACCTTAGCCATTCATTTTACTATTCCCAAATTCCCTTGGTCTGGTTCAGCAGACTTGCCTTTGCTCCGATCTGGACAAGCCTCTCTCAGCGTCAGTATGTATGCATGTAATAATGAACGGAGGAAAACTTGATATCAAACCAACAGAACAATATAAAAACACCAGCGTAGAAATTCCTGCCCTGCTCTTGGATATATGTATGGAACGACATCTCTACATGGTCGTGAATGCACGCACTCATCTGCATTTGTGTGGGATGACAAACATTCTTGAATTTCATTTCCATTATTATGACTCCCTTACACACTCTTGGGGATTGATGGTTTGCTGTGGTGGTGATTCATTTGATTGCTTCCCTACTAACTTTGCTATCGTGCAACTTCTCTTCGCACTCATTCATTTTCTAGGGTGTGGATTAAATTAATTGGAGTAACACATCTACATCACATTGCTTCACAGAACATTCACTCAACTTACTACTACCGAGCTGGATTTTCCACACACATTTCTCTCTCGGATTCATGAGTTGCTGTATTTGATTTGATTTCATCACAAAGTGCGTGAACAATGTTCTTGATATTTATTCCACCCAAAAGACAAAGGGACAGGAAAGCTATAGGTCTGTCATGATGGTATGGTGTGTGGTATTACGATTTTGTTAATGTACTGCTTATGTAAGTGGGTACACTGAAATAATTAATAATTTATGCGTGAGACCGCAAGTAGTTTTAACTAAAGATTCGTTTAACTGTTCAAGAGGTTAATGAGCTAATGAAACTATTATTTATTTAAAGTATTGTTTGGAAAAGTTACATGTTATTAAATTCAGCCCAAAGTAATTGGCATTAAGTGGATAAAAACATGCAACAAATTTGCATTCCCAGATCCAGATCTAAACAAGTCAACAGTTTGTTTTTCTCAGCCTAAGATTTTGTGAGAATACAGTAAGAAAAGGCTGGATGAATTTAAAAAAAAATATTGTAAACGATTTTTTAAAACAGAATGAATGAATTTATGAATTAAAAACATGAATAAAGGGGCTTAAGCGAAAATAAAAAAGGGTTATGTGCTGGAACTGGAAACTGCCTCGAAAACTTTGTTTTAGAATGGTGCACACCTAAAAGACATTAATGAGAGTCAAAAACATTGAGACCCCACCGGAATTGCATATCTTACCAAAAAGTTGTGTTATATGCACAAACTTAATCTCTTAAGAAATACTATTTCGATGCAGTAAAAGCTTATGTTTTATTTATTTGGTTCGTTCCATTTCACATGCATTGCATGAAAAGTTGCATTTATTCTGCATAGACTCCTGCGCGCCCTTTGACTCCTCTTCACCTTATCTACATCCTTATGATTTTGTCTCTGCCAAACTCAAGTAAAGCTCAGGATGTAGATAAAACGTCATTGTCATCATCATCAACACCATGACTAGCATGATCATCATCTCCATAATGATCCACGATGGAAAAGCACTACAAAAAATACTAGCAGAAAAGCAGTAGTGTCTCTCCAAGTAATCATGATCATCAGGAGAGCAAGTCTTCTCTTTGCCGGAAGCTAAACGGGAAACTGGAAAGAGAAGAAGTATTGTGTGCTGGAAAGGAAGACAGAGATTTCTTCTCAGGAAGAGAGGGGAGCAGAAAAACATCACTTTCAATCCTCCAAAAGGAAAAAGACAGTACACAGACATTTATCTTCTTGCAGAAGATATTCCTCTGGTTAGGTCTGCGTGTGGAGAAAAGGTCTTTTGATTCCTTTCTCAGTCGCTTACAGTTTCAAACGTAAATGAATGTTGATGTTCAAACTTTTCCAACACATTAAAACAAGTACCAGTTGAGACTAAAATTTTTGGCAGTATAAAATGTTCATTTCACCAGGTGTCATGAAGCACAATTCACCCCTAGTTTAATTATTGATCATTTCAACTCATTATATCCATCCTTTTCCTCTATCTGATATATTGACAGTTAAAATAATGGATTTTCAGAAGAATTAGGCAATTTCATTGCCATATCGTATATCGCATCGCATTATACCTAAGCACACTTAGCATGAAGAATAAATACATCATGCCGAGGGAATGAAACTTAGTTTTCGGTCATCCGCTGTGAATACACTTATTTTATTTCCAGCTGGAAACTTTTATTGGCTCAACATAATACAATGCTGAAGCTCTGCTTGGGACATGTTGTGAAAAAGGATTATACATTTTATTGAGATATGAGTACCAGCATTACTACAACACACACCATATTGAACTTTTCTTCCAAATTAAGTGGGATACATATGCATATACGTATGTATATATAAAGAAGTGAGAGCGATAGAAAAAGAGTAGCATCCATTTTCAGATCGTATAACACAACGACGATGACATTACATGCACACATGCCTCCGTGTGGATAGGCTTATTTCTATCTCGTGTACAATACACAGCCTAATGTCAATAATGCGGGGGCTCTATCTTTCCAGCTAGCTTTTTCTATCACTGTCAGCTGAAAATCCCCGTCTCCTCTGGTTTTGCTCATTCACTCACAGCAACGGATTATTAGATTGCTTGGCTCACTTTCACTCGAGAGAGACCAATGCTGAATGCAAAAGTAAACGTAGGAAAAAGTAGCAAAAAAGCATTGGAAACACATATATATCCAGCAGGAATAGAAATAAAAAGGGAAATCACGGCATGGAGCCAGAGGAGCCAGGAGCATTGCATTTTGGGGCTCACAATAAGTGCATAAATAGGAAAGTCAAGTAGGATGATAGCAGTCAGACTTTTCCCCACCTTTTTCTCCTTTTGTATGTACGTATTTTCTAGAGAAAAGGATAATCTAATGCAATGCATCCATTCTTTCCTCCCTAAGTATTCCACCAAAATATTCTCTGTGTGTATCTTATATAAAAATCCATTAGAGAAGGAACGTGTCTCTGTTGTGAGCACACACATATTATTATATACAGACTTTCTCATTGTAGGAGGTGAAGTGACATGAAATGTTGCTCACAACTGTAAGAGAATACTATTTTACTGTGGAAATAGGAACCATATTACTACACCTAATTATAGGGGCAAACCTTGTGTCATGTCGACATGTGCCGTCTTTTTCTGTCGAATAGATTTCAAATAAATGCGATGGCAAGCTGAAAAGGGAATAAAGTGGGAAGAAGAAGGAAGGAAAGAAAAAAAACAGACTAGAGGGAGATGAGTTCGTTTCTCTTCTGCGGACTGGACTTTGCTTACAACAATTTGCCCACTGGGTACCTCGCGCGTATCAAGTATTACATTACCAACCAATATGTATTATGCATCGTCATCCGGAAAAGAACCCATGCACATCTAGGATCCACCTATTACACCATATACCACAAAGACATACCTTAAATTGACGTTATTGCTATGGGCTAGAGCCGTGCCACATGACATTCCTTTTTTGTGTTTGAAGGCTCTCTCTCAGTATGAAAGTCTAGCCAACTTGATACTCTATATTTTCTGTTGGTCTTTCTGCCACAAAAAATACTGGGAGCTCCATATGGAAAACGAAGCAAATCCGACTTCCACCTCTGCTCAGTTATTTCAGTACAGCATGTACATTTGTTAAGTTTGGAACATGAAGCTATATATTATAATGATACCTTTACTGAAGCACGTAAAATACAGGGTATAATATGTGCCTACTTACTAATATGCTTATTATAATCGAACCCTCAAAAGTTTAAGCTTGTATGAGTGTATGTACCTATTTATACTACTTCGGTCAGGGAAAGCGGAACAAAATATTTTGTATCCGGAAGACTTCTTTGGTTTCTTAACTTCCCCTGTTCCTTCAAGCTGTAAGCTCCCTAGTGCTTTTCTAATTTATTACGATGCCCATCTGCCCCTTCTTGAAAACTCTCAAATCAGCTCCACTCTCTCTATCCACTTCCTCGTGTTGACTGTTCTTTATGGGTTGGCTTGTGTTGTTATACACACTTACATAATACATTGCTCAAGCATACTTACTCAAGATGCTCTGTTATATGCTGATTCTTATATTATTATGTTATTGTTCACTCTTGTGTCTCCTTAACATATGGGTCGTTGTGGCTCGTTGCAGATGTAATTGCTGGTTTGCTTTGGTTGCTAAATAATGTTGACAAGATGGGAAACGTAAGTTTCTATTCATATCGCTCCATTGAGAATGTCATTCAAAATACCTTTTCCCCAGTTAAGAAAGAAAAGACTGGTCAGTACTTGAAAATGATCAGCTGCATGACATAATGACTTTTCAAACTGTTCCTCTGACACTGGAAATGACTACAACAAAAAAAACCGACAAAATACATCCTTGTCGATTTTTTTCACATGGAGTTAAGTTAAAAGTCAACGAGAGGTTTGTTATTTCACCCTTCATCGCATTGGTCAGTCATGATGAGAGCTGTCGCTTTTACAGTATGGGTTCATGTCTTTATGTGGCGTGCGCCTGACTTGCCTGACAAGTCGCGTGTGGCTCTCTCGCAGCAGTCAGCTAGTAAGGAGGTTGAAATTATGGCTGCCACAAGTTAAGGGTAGGAACTGATGAATGGTAACATATGGAGGGATGGTAGATGATTGCAAGCATGTTTATAAAACGAATCTTTAACAACTGTATTTTTGTTGCATGTTTTTCATTGTTGACAAACGTAAATATATACTTACTTCGTTCTAAAATGCTGTAACCTTTCAGTTCAAAGATTTTGATGCATGAATGGAAAATAAATCCTGTTTTTTATTCTACAAGTTGATACATATATCGATCAGAAAGGGAGATTCAGGCATGCTCTTTGTAGAATCAATTTACTAATTAACAAGTTAAAATGTGAAACGTAGCATCCATTAAAAAGCAAAGTGACAGACCCCTCATTTATCTGCAGACCGTCAATAATGATTGCTTGCGGGGAATAATAAGCTATTTATTGGCGTCCTATAATTAAATGGGATATCAAGTGGTACTGGGAATCAAAGGTAAAGTCAGCAGAGCAGCCACCATCCAAACTTGAATACTTCATTCATACAATTCTACCCTCCTCGTGCTGTTGCATTATGTTTGGTGTTAACAAACCTAGAATCGACAGAAGAAAGCACGATCAAATAGACTGCGCGCATACAACCGACTACGAAAAAAACTCATATTGTTAGGGTTGGGTTTTTGATTATGAAGATCTGTCTTTTTATGTTGTCACATCAATGAATTAGCTGAGTGACAAAATGTGACAAGGTTTGCTCCCAACTCAAACGCACATAGCGTGAGTAAAGCAAGGCGATAAGTTGAGGGGCTCTGCATTATGAGGAAAGCCATGTGCCAAAATTTGATGGGATGGGGATTCTTTTCATCAAGGAAGTGAGTGAGTGAGTTAAGTGCTGTGAAGCTGGAAGTGGCAGTGGCAAAGAGACGCGAACTTTCCAGCCACCCAGGCCCAGAAGCAGTAAAATAGTCAGGTTGGCTTAACTATATAATATTATGTGTACTTTATGTACATAACCTTTAGATCACTATATATGTATGTGTATATAACATCGAGTGATCTTTTAGTTTGATTGGATGCTGCAATCACATTCATTTCCTGGATTCTTTTTTCATGCCTAATTTTCCATTTCACTGAGTTACGTAAGAGAATGCGACCAAAGCAATATCCAGAAAGAGGTCTTATCTGCATTTTGATCTTGTCCCATGAAATCAACAGTATTTGCTTCTTGTGTCTTGCACGACTCCTCTTTAGCGTGTTGTAGTCGTGTGCATAGTCTATGACACGACGAAATAAAATCTGGTGTTTTAACTCATGATAAATATATGCAGCTCTTGTCTCTTCTCAAAGTGCCAGCTTTTTACTTTACTTTACCCGACCCTCTCGCCTTGTTTCGTAATATTTGTCGTATCAAACGATCGACGAATCCTTTTTGCTTTTTACACAGCCTTTCATCTCGTTGTTAAGAATAATAGCGAACAATATTGCTAACATCCTTTGCTACTCCATCCACTTCAATTCTCGTGCATGTTTGCTCCGTTTATGGGAAAGATGCGGAAGTAGATTAGATTACTGGAGGATGAGTACTTTACTTCAGTAAGTATGGCAAATAGCGTATATAGTATAACTATAACTTTGTATACACATATACGATGATGCTAGTAAGTCCTATTGCTGCTGTTGTGGTTTTTACTTTCGTATTTTCTATTTTGTCAACCATGCATGTGTACAGCGTATGGGATGTTAAACATCACTATAAAATATCAAATTCACCAAGAGCATCTAGAGACTGTCATTTTCCTGGAATTGGACGGCCTGACTAAGTGTTTTTCCACTAGTACACATACATATGCATGTATTTATATTACTTTACGTGAAACAATGCGTGAGTCTAAGTGAATTACATTAGGATATGTTTGGCAGCGCAATAAATGACAAAAATGCCAAGTTCGCATTCACTTTACTTTTTACTATCGCAATATCCCAGATGCACGGCAGATGACACGTACCAAGGCACGTATCAATGTCTGCATCAGTTGATGAGTAAGAGACTGTTATTGCCCACGAATCTTATGCGTTATAGGTGTATCATGTTCTGAAAAAAAGTATAAGCACATGGCGTGTGTGGTGGTGTGGCCGAGGGCAGGTTCAGGAAAACCTTTTGCAATGTGAAGTTTGTTGGTCAGTGAATTACAAGAAAATGAAATTGTTACTGTTTCCCTCACATGAAGAATATTTTCCCCTCAGAAAGAAACACACACGTCCGTACGTGTGCATGAGCGTTTCTGTACTTGAAAGGTTGAATGAGGAGTTGGGTTGCCTTGTTGAAAGTGTTTACTTGGTTGATGAGTTGATTTCTAAATGTCAGGCCATATAACAATAATAACAGTTTTACTGCTCGTTCATAATACCCATGTACCAGTACGTACTTGTAATAAGTAAATAACCGCGTGTGTGTACCTATCCATCCCCATTCAGCAACTATGATGAAATGATGAGCAAATTGAAGTAGACAGATGTTGAATTATTAACAATACCCACGTACACCTTTGTAGAACATGTGTAATACATTCAAACAGATCTAACTACTATAGAATTAAATACGTGGACATGAAATGATCATCTCTTCTGTCAGGTAGGCTGTTTCATGACAAAGGTTGGAGGCATATTAAAAACTACATTATACTTTGTATGTTCATATGTATATTTCATTCCATACCGTATCCGAATTGCCCAGCAAGACATGACCGGCCACCCTACTGGAAACTGTGATAGTATTAATACCTTAGGTCGGAAATATGATCTGTGCCGTGTCCAGGAGGAACATAAAAGGGATGTGAACCATGATTGTCAAGCTGTCATGCGTGATTCCAGGTTAGGTGGCAGGGTGAGTTACGGGGCTTTACCGCAACAATACACTACTATGTAATGTATGTGTTTGAATTTTGTGCTAGGCTACTTTCATCCTTTGTTAAATTTTTTTCAAGAAGAAGCAATCTGTATGAGCGAGGAAATGGGACGTCATGTCACAAGAAGAGAGAGAGAGAGAATGTCAGATTGCCATTACCGTTAGCAAGTTGCCTCCTATGTAATATGCCAACATTAGCTTTTACTTAACAGCCCCCGTGGTCATAACTATCATGTTCATGATGATCATTTGACGAAGCTATCCGGTCCATTTGTGTGTTTTCTATGGACTTCCATTATGAAAATACTTGGAAAGCTCCAGAGCTTTTATCCAACGACAACACACATATCCACAATCCCAAAAATGTTCCCATCATCATGAGAACTGATTCCTGCATTTCATCATCCTTTTGTTTTCTTGCTTGAAAAACGAGTGGAATGTGGAGTGAAGAGTGGGAGCCAACAAAAAGAGGTGGAAAGAAACACAAGGGTGTTTTTCAAAAATAAAGGATGTTTCAATGATCACGAATGACTCGACTTTGCTATATATACATAAAAATTCCCGTTTTACCATACGGGCACATGTAGTAATAATGCAATGTATGTTGGTGTTGGTTGAGGGGGAGTTTGATACAAAAACTTCATCTTAGGTGATTCGCTCCAGGTTGTCTGTGGCTGTTATCATATTATTATAACATGCCCGTCTCGCGATATAATAATGATCACGCAAAGCCTTCGGGTTCTTTGTGTGATGCTCATCTCAATAAGCACACTGCTATCTCGATATATACATAGTATGTGTTTTTGTCTCTCCAGGCAAGCGTTTTTCATAACACACACGTGTACTCTATTTTGATGATTGTGAAGATTGTGAGGTACTTTGCCATGATTGTGATGAAGATGACTTGGACAGGAACTGTGTGACCCTCTCTTGTCGCTTGTTTCAGCTACATTTTATTTTCTCTGCTGTTTCTATTAATCCGGCAGATACAGTTTGCTAGGCTTGTGTTGATTCATCCTTTGGTTATGCCCACAGGGACTGTATATGTTGAGATTAGTCATTCCAAAGAAGTAACTTAAGGTACATAATATGGTATTGCACACAAGGTGATTATTATTCTACTCACTGGATATAAGTTAAAGTTTACGATATACTTTAGAATAACAGAAAGGTACATGTAGGACGAAGTACCTTTTCCTGAATTAGTCATTAGAATGCGTTTCCGTAAATTTTAAACATGCGTATTCAGATTTGATTCTTTTAAGTATTAAAAATCTGATACAGAAATATTTTACGAAAGGTTTTTAGAAAATAATATACATGAGTCTAAAAGTGTATTACCAAAGTTGATAATTGAATAGCAAAATACTCAGTCATTAAATCTTCACAAAAAGTAAAATGATCTTCGGGGATGCCACATTGTATAACCTCAACCAATTCATTTTTGGGTCAACCAAATCATGTCCCATAAAAAGTGAATAAAATTTGCGTACCAAATATAATTCTAGAGCAGGACAAGATGATCTTTTCATATTTCAAAGTGGCATTTTCCATGCCAAATAATACTTGGCTGTCTCTCCTCCTTCCAAAGACTAGCTACTGCCTTATTTTCCTTGAATATCAAATCTGACCTTATGTTCCTTTAAAAGATTGTTATCTCATCCGTTGTGATTCCTGCTAGCTACTTTAAATTGTTGAACTGGCCTGTCGCTGTCCCATCGCTTTTACCATGTCCCTGAGATTTTTACATTTACGTATACATACCCAGCATACATAATACTTTATGTGCATTTCAAATTGTAGATGTACATGGAACATTACAAGTTCTTATTACGAAGAGCAACTTCATTTCTTTTGTGTTCCTTGAACTGGAATAACCATAACATGTTATAGTCCAGTTAGCTGCTGTTGTACTATACTCCTCCGTCAACTTCATAAAACGGTATCCATGATGGCAGCCAAGGTCTGCTCTGCGTCTCATCTCATCTCCTTTAGTTAATAATGCTTAGTGACTTTCTGGCTCACGATCCAGAATCCCACTCTCTTTCACCATCACCACCATATTGCGTGGAAGTGAGTCAATTCTCGTGTTCTCAGCTTTCTTGTCATTGCCTGACCAGCTTTAAAAAGTAATGTCTAGTTGTAACAATACCAGAGTCGTTCTTTGAATTTCCTTCGTGTGTCCCCTATGCCATACTATATCCTCTCTGCATACAATCATATCATGAAATTGCTTTTACTTATTGCCACAATATTGCGTACCAGCAGGAGTTTTTCAGTTTTCGCAATGTGAGTTGGATGAGTAAACCTGTTTCGTTCCAAGGGAGAGTGTAATAATAACAGTAACATCAACGACGTATCAACATGAGGGCGAGCCACGACAAGATGGAGAAGAAGCAACAGTGCACTATTGTCCTATATGATATGCACGCTATATTTGCTTGCTTGTTGTCCCTTCACAATGGCTCTTCTCCATCCGTTGATGTACTGTATAAAAACCATTTCCTTTGTATAAGTAAAAACAGCTTGCCTCATAAGGATCTACGGAATTAGACAAATCCGAATGTTTCTCTGCTGAATCTGGAACAAAAGAAGGTAGTCGTACTTTCAGGGAATAAACGAGTTTTATATAATTTTCCTCCTCAACTCGACTACTACTCATATGTACATATAACTACTAACACTATATACACTACCATATTTGCTTGACACATTTCTCTTCTGGCTGCTGTCGTGCCTTCATTTACAAAAAGGAATTATACATGATTCGCCAGTCACCAGAAGCAGGGAGCAATAACATGGTGTGTAGAAAAGACAAAAAGCTTACCGTTTCGGCTTGATGATGGTGGTATGGTATTGAGGAAGAGAGCAATGATAGAAACAAAGAGAGAAAAGTACTGCTGTGAAAATTAAAAGAGAAAGCAGTATTAGAGGCAACACTAGTTCTTGTATGAAAGAGAGAGAGAGGAAAAGAAATGAAACCATTATACGGGATGACCTAAGCGTTGACTATGGTCTCTCTCGGGATTCAGGATAACTGGCATAATTACGTCCCTTCCTTCCTTTCTTGCCTCTTTCAAACAAGCAGCTGGCAGCGAGCTTGGTTTATATGTGTCGTTTATAGGATAGTGGCAAGTAGGAGAAAAGCAATGTGTTCATTTTTTTGCCCAGGGAAAGAGGAGACAAGTAGAAACTGAAAGGGAGTCAGGAGCTATATAATATGAGCTGAAGGCTGCTTTAGCTTAGTTCAAGCGTCCTTCCTTCTCTATTTTCTCTTTGCGTGTCAGATATCTGAGTAGAGCCAATATTATAGTGCTGGTACTGATGTTTTTGCTACGTCTCAGGGAAAATGAACGTGTGCCAGCATTTCATGTATACCAAAGAAGAACAGACATGGTTTATACAAGGATGAGGATGACTTTCCAACTATCCAGTTCCTGATTCAGGATAACTTGGATTATTATTATGCTCTGTAAATATTACTGCAAAAGACGAGAGAGACACACGTATTATATGATCGAACATAATTTGAGGCTTTGAATAGGCCTCTTTTAGAACAGGAGGTGGACGTGAATGTGCGTCTCATCTTCCTGTTTTCCTGGGTCCCTCTTTTCCTAATAATTTTTAGCTAGTTAGCTCTGAAAATGGGATTGCATACAGATACCTATGTATATTATATAGTTCATGTCTCTACGCTGTAATCACTGGTATATTCTCATTGACTTGCTCAAAGCGGTGTCTTTTCCCGGGGCATTAATTCCAGTGACAAAATTGTACCTCTGGTCGTGAAGCCAAGTCCGTGGCATTGCATGTCGTTCTGGGAAAACTGAACTCGCAACGCAACGGCTGGGAAATAGTGGCTTCAAGTTTTTTGCTGTTGCTGGGCTGTTAAATGAAAGTCGGGGGTTAGTTAAGCTGAGATTCAGGGAAAGTATATGGTAGGCATATATTATTTGGTAGCTACGTTTACAGTACTGAAACTTGATTCCAATTCGATGATGATGCCTTTTACGGTAACTGTTAGCTTAGCCATCCGAAATAATGATGGAAACCGTTTGAAAGAAAATTGAGGTGGTTGGAGGTGGATCAAACATAGGTTGTTTAAAACAAGACTCTTTTTACATGCATGAAACAGTGGAAGCGTCAGTGGGAAATGTTATGAGACTAGAAATCCTGCACAGTAGGTTCATATTAAACAATTTCAAAACAATCCTGTCTTGGACCTGTTCTGCGAAAATTGTTTTGTTTGGCGATTCTAAACACGTCGCAAACTTTACTGAAGAAAGTAGTACGTAAAATTTAACAAGTACGCATTTAATATCACACCTGTAGTGCAGCAGCTCATATGTCAGTTTATATTAGCAAGTTCAGGGCATCTCATCTCATAACACTTTCAATAACAATAACGACCCAAAATGTAATAACGAAATTTCATGGTGCCCTAGAAGATATGAGGAATGAAACACCCTGGTGGTTTAACAATTCCCATGCGTACATTATGCTCCTTATACATATGAGTTCACGTTGTGTATACAGTGAAGTTGCAAAGGTTAATATAGGAGCCAGTTGGACTAAACCCAAAACCTGGAGAGTTATAATGTAAGTTACAAAGAGTGTATGAGAAACACATTTATGTTTGTAAATGTGTCATCCTTTTCCATGTGCGTTCTTGTTCGTTAGCTTGTTCATTTATGGAATTTCATAGTCTTTATAAAACTGACAACTTCCACTTGGATTAATCTTTTAATCCTTCTAAATAAGAGCCCGTAACAAGCAGATGAAACTTATTGTTTTGTTTCTTAAGAGTTTATTAGGCATTTCTTCTGGAAGTTTGTTGTCGGCGTAAGGATATCAGGTAGTGTTATACCTAAAGTGAGGTATAAATGAATGAAATTATGTTCATTGATATTAATAATTAATTATCCACCCATGTGTTCGTAACATTTTATTTATTCATGCTGCGTAGGCAGAGCTTTTCAAAGTTTGCAAACTGAGAAATACCGGCGTTGTGGGTTATTAGATATAGTCATGCATATACAGTTTTAAAACAAAATACATTTTGTATGTAACTTATATGGCGCCAATAGGATAATACAGACAATACATATTGAACTCACCATCATTGCATCATTTTGATACGACGGTTGGAGTGTTAGATAAACTTGGAGTAATATAAGTAAGTTT
>JAHZNG010004290.1:0-13085 GCA_027744375.1 Orchesellides sinensis
TGCGATTGTTAACACGTTGTTATAATTCCCCTTGTTTATTCTGTCTTGTTTGGAAACATTTTAATTTAAACAATATGTAATAATAATTTACAAATGATAAATGTTTGTATTCGATCTTTCAACCAACTAATTTTTCATGTTTACGTACAAACAAGTAATTTTTAAATTTTCCAAGCAAGCAAACCGTGTCATTTACTGTGTTTTCTGTGTAAGACAGTAAGACAGACGTTTTAAAACTGTCTAGATCATTTGCATTCGGTTATTTAATGAGATGGTTATGCAAACAAGAATCTTAGACGTGGTTGGGGTTTTCTTTTTGAATTTTGTTTTTTTTTTTGTTGTCTACGATTTGCTTTTTGGTTAAAAATATTCATAGCGGTAAAATAAATGTCATTGGCATTTACCAATATATGTATATTGTAAATCATACCAGGTATTCTTTTCAGCACAATGTTTTTAAATTGTATACATATCCTCTTCTTGATTACAGACATTGAAATTCGAAATGCTCACTGACAGAAGCTGCTACCTTGTCTCAAGTTCAATCAATTTCGTAAATGCATTATTTACGTACCTACAAACAAAACGCAAAATAAATTTACTGCTTAACCCTTCTCAGATGCTTATCAAGCTCTAAACAAACACTTGAGTGACCACAGATTGAGCATCGTAACAAAACGGAACGTGGCATTAACCGACTTTGTGTTTCATACATCATCACACACGTTTTTAAATGCAGAATGATAGTTCTGCCACAATGTAATGCAAATGATCCCACTGCATTCTAAACTTGATGAAAACCACAAAATATGATGAAAATATTTAGTTCTATCATGCAGACAATTTCAATGAGGCGGAAAATCATGATAAGACTTATACGCTCATCATTTTAGCAATGCTCCTTTGCTCTGTACTTAACTCAGAAAATTTACTATCTGTTGACAAATTCAGCAATCAAAATAGATTTAAGAGGAGTGAGAAAGGTTAAGATCGAAGCGTATAAAAGGTTGTAAAGAAAAGAAGGAAAAATGATAACTGCAAAAAAAGAAGTATATAATAAAGTAATCATTTATGTCTGATGTGCAGAGTGTACATTATAATATGTACACACACTATTCAAATAAACATAATAAACCGTCGTTATCATCAAATAACTAACCCCACAGAATGGTCATATAAAACACACCATGTTAGTGCTGGCATGAAAACCACGAAAAAATATTAACTCTTCTCTTGTTGTTATTATTATTATTGTGGATATGCTTGTTCATCATCAAGTATGATATGATATGCTAGGCATGCACTTTAATAACTTTTTATCTGGTAAAGGAAACAGCTTGACGCTCCTTGAAACCTGAGTTTTTCATGAAATATATACACACAACTTCATTCCCTGTTAATATACTATAAATTCATAGAGTTATGTTATGCATGAAAAGTAAAAACCAAAGCAAAAAGGAGACTAATATAATGATAAAGGAAACGAGGATCTTTGTAACACACTGGTTTATACACACTAAGGAACATATGTGTAATAATGTACATAGGCACATATTAAGGATGCATGTTGAATGCACGTATGTAATTTCGGCGGGCATAAATGTCAACATTAAAGTTTACGATCCAGTATAACCACTTAAATAACTTAATCTTGGTAAAGCCATAGATTATTCTGCGATATACATACTATGAATACACAAAAAACAACAATATTCATACATTATACGTTTTCAACGAGATTGTACTTAAAACAAGCCGAACACTACCAACTACAACGATAGCACTGTTGCTGCCGTTGTATTTTTTCTACTAGCTGCTCCTGGATCTTTTTTACGATTATTGCACGTCTTTTTCTTTTTACGCTTATGAGAAGAGAGCATATGCATACACATCAGGAGAGAAGATATAAAAAAATACTTGATAATGGTGATCACGATGATGACCATTTAACGAAATAAAGTCAAAGAGAAATGGTGAGGTAACTCACTCTAGAAAAGTGGCTGTGGTGTGGTTATATATTGTATGATCCTCTCCATCTTGTTCCTTTTGATTACTGCATGGCTGGTCTCTCTTGATATCCTTCTACCTCATGAATATCTTGATCACATGGTGGTGAATTTGTTGGAATTTTCGATTACTTTAAATCTTAACAATTTACGTAGTACATAACCACTTCCAGTGTCCATTGAAAGCACCTTTCTTTTTATTTTGCTGTCCCATTTCCATAAACTATCCGGTTGATTATGTTGTTCGTCAGGATTTCCAATGGGTTGTAGAAAAAAAATGACCTCTTCGTGAAATCTATTAAGACAATAAAGAAAAATAAACAGGAATCATTGTCTTTAATGTCTGCCTCCATTTCAATAATATATATTAGACAAACAATTTACATTAGGTTGGTGTGTGTGTAAGAACTATTTCCAAATAAAGAAAACCTTATGGAAAGTATAGTAGATCTTCAATCAATGTACGTAAGTATATACGCTTTGTACGTCTGTATTACCTATTTGCATTAACGATTACCTATGCATCTATACCAAATTGTCAACGTTATCTTAATTGGTTGAATAAATTCACGTAAGTACTAGGTATATGCATATGTATTAAGTAAGTGTTGAATTGTAAACCATAAAGGGGATGATAGCTCATTATGTTGGCTTATGTTTAGTGTAAATATATCTATGAGATACACACATGGTGTTCGATTGATTACGATGAAAATGAATCTATCGGATGTATGGGCCATGGATTAATGTAGCAATCTAGAAAGTTGTACTTCCTCACGGTATTTAATTAGGCAATGTAATTGCAAATCGTTTCTTTTAAGTGTTTCGTTAATCACTCATAAAAACGTTGTGCTTTCATGTTCCACAAGATGTAACCTGAAGAATTGTATAACAATTCAGGCAGGTAGATTGATACATATAAAATTCATAATGAGATTTTTGAAGTCTCCCGTGTATTAGCAATGGCAAGATCTTAGTAACCTGTAGGGTATCTAGTTACCTATTTGCTTACCCACTTGTTCTATCATAATTAACAGATGTATTTACATAAAAAGTGTAATTTACAACCTTGGATGATTTTTTGTGCGACTCGAGTTCCATGATTATAGCACACAGACATGATATTTGTCCATGAATTAGCAAACCTCCTTCATTCAATTTTTTTCCCAACGTGATCAACATGCACTTACATAATCCCCATAATAAACAATAAAAAAGCTATCATCCTTGAGACTTGTTGCGTCTTACTTAATATTTTCATTTAGCTGTTATTTTTGACCACTTCGTTGAACATGGGAAATGAGGTAGAAAAGTGGGAGACATAAAAGTTGAGTAAGTAATACAAATATTATATGCATTTGTATATGTGTTGAGATCAGACCAGCCGAGAGAACCCAAAATAATAAACCAAGTAAAGACTTTAGTTAAGAGGGAATCTGGTTACATACATGACCATTTGTATACAGATAATCTCTCCGGATCTTTCGCCACTTAAACTAAACTATGAGACAAGCAGATGTGTTCTGATTTTTGGTGAAATCAAAAGTGTATTTGTGTGAAAAGCCGCGTAGGGGGAACATCAAAATTGTATTATATGAACCATTTACTAGCAATAATAGCAGCCGTTATTGCAATTGCAGTAGGTAAAGTGCCAAAAAAACGACTGCGACTGTCGTCGACAGAAAAAGAGGAGGACAAATAGGAAGGCACGAATTTTGGGGTGTGTGTGTTTATATATGAGGCTAGACGTGGAAGCATTAAACGCAGTCAAGTGCAGTTTTTGTGCGTAAAATTTGGTTTAATAGTGGTAATAATCGGTGCAAAGACCTAAACGAATAAAATTGTAGTGGATTAGGTCAAGGTTGCGATATTTTCGCTCTGGAGGATGGTAGAGTTCACTAAAAAGTACAACATTGAATGCAGACGGAGAAATAAGAGATACATATGTATAACACGCGAATAGAGGAATAAGTAGAACGGTGGGATAGCTAATAGCCGCAGTTAGAGCGGCCGTAAAACGTGAATGGGGTTATTTGGAGGAAATTAATGAGTGTTAGTTGACATAAACGCTTGTGTAAAATGGCCCAAGAGTTTGGCTGATTTTCCTCTTCTCATCTTTATAGCCACTCTCTCTGTAATATTCTGCTATCTTTAGGATAGCAAATGTATTTACTTGTAGAAAAGGCTGTGCCTTATGAACTTGGTCCAGATTACTATTACTTTGTGCATATAAAGTAAAGCACATAATAACGGGAAATAACCCTCTCTTTTTCATATATGTAATTTATATAATAACGACCCATTTGCAAATGCAAATCTTGAAAAACTGAGTTGGTAGTTATGTAATATAACGCATATTGCATCCCATTCATAATCACAATAAAGAAGACTTGAACTTCAATAAACACGCAAATTTCATAGAACTAGCTGCACTTGGCTTTATTTCATTGATAAAAATGTGCAAGGGTTGTTTTGCAAGTTAAGACTCAAGCCTTTATCATATGAACTTGGCAAATGAACTGTATACTTCTTTGTTTGAAAGTTAAAAATAGATTTGGTTTCATATTTTATTTCCGAATATTAAATAGATTCAATCTATCAATTTTATGATAGCATTACTGGGAAATTCGAGAAGCAGTTATTAAATTCTCACCCCCTCTAGACGTTGTTTTAGTTTTAGAAAGCTTCAGTAATACTTTGCTATTTTCTGTGATTCCAAGAAATCCAACTGATCTTGTCCTGATAAAAGTTCTGGCATTTCTCTTATGGCATCCCTTTTCTTTAAACGTTCCTATTACACAAGACGTATAAAAAAGAAATTGAGAATTGTGTAAACTGTTGCTTCTCTAAGAAGCAATACTTGTGTTGGGTTCATGAGTTCACATGTTCACAAAGGAAAAGTATCAGTACACTTTTTTAAAAGTCAGCAGGAGTTTTGTGAGCCGTCGCTTCGTTTGTGAGGGCTCTATCCACAACTCTCTCTCTCTTCTAAAAATCAGTACCAGAAGCCACAGCCTCCAGACTGTTTCGCTCGGCTCACCCGTCCGGTCGTTTCTTTCCTCCTTCGTATGTCTCCCAAATAGCCAGTAAAACTTGACTTTACAACCTTCATAAAATTTTATTTTATTACCTGTCCGTCATTCATAATAATACAGATTTGAATCAACGTGTTGCTCTTTCCTTTCTGAAAAGTAATGCAGGCAAGTAGAAAGTACACAGAAGTTGTTGTAGAGTGTGAGGGGGGTTGGATCTTGGGTTGGGTTCTGACTTTCGACAGAGGGCTTTTACTATATGGCGTTGTTGGCCATAAGCAAATAAAACAAATGGGCAATAACTCGATATCATGAGCCGCCTTACAACCTCGTTTGTACATACCATGAGTAGGTATTATATTCCGTGATGGATAGAGTAGCTGACTCATTTACTGAAATAAGACAACTCATTTACTTCCTTATCTATATCCTTATCTTAACAACCATGCGCCCAACTGGCTTTGCCGCCTTACAACCTCGTTTGTACATACCATGAGTAGGTATTATATTCCGTGGTTAGATTATTGATATGTATTGGTGTTTAATAAAAAATTTATCTGAAAGTTTACTACGTTATAATGTTTTTAAACAAACAGTTGCACTTTTTACGATGCGCTAATGTAATACATGTTTCATTTTACCCACATGGTATGTGAATATCATGCCGAGGAACTATCTTGTTATTTCTGTAAAGTAAACCCGGTAGGTAAACTCTTATCTAAATAACGTTAACGTTACCAATTTACGCACTTCCCTCCCCATTCTAGTTATTTCCGTATCTTTTGTATTTCACTACTACAAAGTACTTTGCTACAAAGAATTTTAATCAGAGCCTATCGGCATTTGTCTCGTCGACCTTTCGATAGTTCTCACACATGCTATGTCACAGTATTTAACTTTTTGTATTATTCGTCATATGGTTCAAAAGAGCCCTCATTAGATATAACTATCAAATGTGTATTTCTTGGAAACACAATTTTTGTGGCACATATGTTGTTATATTTTCCTATGCTTCTGTTTACATTCGTCTTTAAAAAATGCAATTCCTTGAACCGGACGAAGTGAGGAAGAGATAGACATAGGTGAAAAAGGATAGGAAAAAATAACGAGGTAAGAAAAGCGGCAAAGCCAGTTGGGCGCATGGTTGTTAAGATAAGGATATAGATAAGGAAGTAAATGAGTTGTCTTATTTCAGTAAATGAGTCAGCTACTCTATCCATGTTACTTTTTAAATCTAGTGCATAGTGTTCAGTATTGGCAACAGACTTTCATGATAAGTTGCTATTTCTTCACCATACTGCCCAACTCATTATAAACGGGTAGCTAACATTGACAATTTCCTTGGACTTGCTTCTAATTGGTTTCCTTCTCATTTTCGATTGAAATTGTATATAAAACGTTTGAATTTCCTCCAATTAAATATATAGTGCAGACTTTCCCATAAAAACACTACAAGTAAGAATTTTCTAAAAGCGTTCTTCGGCTTTACAAAATTATTGATAACTGTGGGCCATTTACCTTTATAAAGTTTGAAATGCATAAGCACTCTGTCCCTTGTTAGTCTGAAAAGTGTTGCATTAATGTTATGTTGAACGATAAACGTACATACGTCAGTGTCGGTTAAATTTTAATTTTTCCATAGTTCCATATATAAATTATTTGCCACCAGTGACGACTAAACACTTCTATTTCGTTTGGAGCATAGCTAACATTTTCTGAATTAATCAAAATCTAAACCCCATTTCTCAAGAAAGTGTTTATAAAATTATGCATTCCAAAAATACAACCCTGCATTAAGGTAAAACACACTGCTTTGTTTGCTACGCTTTTAGCTTACAATCGAAGTATGTATATATGTATCAAAATCAAAAGGATCTAGAACTCAGATGGCTGGAAACTGCAAATATATGTGTGGGTGTTTTACCTCCTGGAGATTTATGGCAATAAAATCGTATTTCAGGTTGCCTACTGGAATTTAACCAAAAGTTCAGTTCAGGCTTTCACTTGTAATAACAGAAGAAGACGAAAAGAAAGTGGGAAGAAGAAGAGACATACAACTTTCCTCTGATGCTCACATTATTACGCATTGTATTTAAAGCATCACCAGCTACCGAGCTAGCTTTAAATATATACTTTACTATAATACATTGCCACCTTCCTTCTCTATGTACACATGCTTTTATAAAATACCTCCAATTTCTTCTTAACAACTCAAAAAGAGAAGAGATAGGAGCAAAATAGGAAAGAGTTATATACTTTGAAAAGGAGGATTGAATATTAGTGCATAGGAACAATCCCGATATTTATAGTGCCACCGTAGCAAACTATTCTGTTTGCATACACGTAGTAGCTTCTATCTATCTCGTGTATATTTGAAAAGAGCAAGCAAGGCACGCAGAGAGGAGACTTATTGGACATGGAACTTTAGAAGGAACTAATGGAAAATTCGCAGAGAGTGGATTCTCTCAGAAGAATCGATGCGATGAATGTCTCGCTTGAGGAAATCCCTCAATTGAGAACAACACAAAATGTTATATTACATATATACACAAACTCGAGCATTACATATGTACATATAAATATCCACAATCTGAAATGGCAGTGGAACGTGTACGGTAAGACATGAAGGAAAAATGAAACGTTGTCGTATAGAAAGTATATTTAGTAACGTAGTTCAAGTAAAACTCGTGTGCGTATGTTCTAGTTGGGAGCAGCTCTTTCCTCCTGGCGCAATAAATTATTCGGATAGGCTTATATCAAACTTGGGGAAAGAAATATGGTGACAAACCGACCAAGGTTTTGTCGGAAAATGCTTCTACAATATCCAACCAACATGGTCTGGACTCCCATAAAATTACTTTTGTACACAGAGAGACCTACAGAGAGCGGGAGCACTGGCATGAAGAAAACTTCATATTATATAAAATGCTTTTGAGCAAGTGTGCAATATATAAACGCATATTATGTATTCTATCTCCATCATCGTGGCAGAGCCCACAAGTAGTCGTATGGTGCAGTGTTGGTGTTACTAGCCAAAGTAATTTCGGGCCACATGCCATATGCTGATTTACGGTGTTTTATGCTTAAGATTATTTAAATTTTCATATTTTCCCTAGAACGAGCATCCTTCGTTACACCAAAAACATAGGTACATATAGACGGAACTGTATAGAAATATGGATATGCTACTTTTGAGTTGAAATATGAAAAAATCGACATCATCGACCAATTTTCAGGTGGTTTTTAAACACAATGTATATTGGTGATGGTAGTTTGCTTGGTGCAAACAACTTGACATGCCACGAGGAGATTCCTAAATTTATAGCGTAATTATTTCTGTCAAACAGTGGATTTTGATAATAGATTCAATGTAAATTAAAAAATGTAATTTGTCTACACGTCATGAAATGTAGTTTAATGACACAATTCAACTTCTGACTTTAGATGAAATCAACAAAGCCTTAACTACCTGCTATTATGAAACCCTAAAAATCTCCAGTTTTGTTGACATTTTTAAAATTAAATTTTTGGTTTAGAAAGGTGCATTCAAAATTAATCTTTCTCTCAAATGTATGTACATATTATTACGTACGTATGTTCACCAATTCACAACGGCCCTATGGCCAAACCTATCCAATATTCTTTTGCCATTCTTGTTGCTTAAGATAAATGAGTAAATAAGGCAGTTTCACATATAAGCGGAATATTTAGACGGAAACTTGAAAGCTTGCAGTTGTACTGTCTGTTTGTATGTACTGATTAGGTATGTATTCTTAACATTCCATAACTATTAAATGACGCGGCTATAACATGTATATTAAGTGCTTGAGAGCATGTATATAATTCATTCAAACAGAATGGCAAGCGCACTGGCGCACCTACTACACAATACAAGTACATTATGTATGCATGGCTTATTTTAACTATTTTTTACTTGTTTCCTTTGATCATATCGCTGTCTCTTTTGGTTGTCGCCGCTTCTTGAACGTAAATCTTGGCGTGGTGCTGGTATTTTTTGTGTACTTTTTTCTTCCTCAACAAACCCCTATCAACACACTGCTTCTCTAGCTTCTGTTGAGATATTTATTTCCTTTTCCGGAGCATAGAAACTAGAATTCGGTGCATGAATGTATTAACGACTGGACTGCATGTATTTTATGTTATTTTGCTTTTTTCTTTCAGTTTCATTCCAAATCTAACTTTTTTGAAAAATAAAACGTACTAGTAAAATACACACATATTTTATATATGTTTCATGGGTACAGTCCTGAGCTTTTTTCAAAATATTATAGTCACAAAAAATGTTGGAAAAGTTTCCCATATTTTCCCATAAGAAAACTTAGCAAGAATGAAGAGTTAGCGAAAAAAGTCTCAGATCAAAATAAAGAAATAGTGTGGAGGATTTACTCATTTTTCTTTACTTATGTATCATGTGTACATAAATATTTCATGATTAGAGGTTTCTTATTGCTTTACTTTCATGAAAGCCTTTTGTACCTTCCTTTCACTATTTTTGATTGTGGCACAAGAAGCAGCATTATACAAGTCAATGAGCGTGTGCACTTTTACCCTACAACTACAAATAAAAAGAAAACCACATTATTTGAGAACACTGATATGCCACGAACCTAATATAACATAACGTCTACTATTGGCATAGGCATATACATACAATAATAAACTGTATAGTTGAAAAGACGGAATATTAGTACATGTTGGGCTGTCGTAAATCGTGAATTGTCCAGGATTTATCATACATTTTCATTTGAAGTTGTAATGTAATGTGTGAGCCTGCTGCTTTCAACTAGTACCGTATAAACAGCAACATATTTTCCCCTTTCCTTTACATTTCGTGAAGTTGTAGTATTTATAAAGTAAATCCCCAACATTGCAATACGCATAGTGAAATTCTAGCAATCTCCATCACATCTTATGAGAAACGATGCATATATGTACATACATTATTATGAATGTACATGTATGTAAAAAGTGTATGCAAAGGGAAAATTCGAAAGGAGAAAAATTAGGGAGGAAAAGCGATAGCGGAGGAGGAGGATGTAGAAGAGATGAAAAAATACTGAGGAATAGTCAACTGCTTCAGGCATGAGAAACTAACTTACTCATACAATTTCAGATATGTGTAAAAGAATAGAAAAAAAGAGCAGGGATACGTATTTTTTCCTCGAAAAGGAGAAATACTACGGAAAAACATGAGAGCTAAAAAAGAGTGGTGAGCATGTACGAAAAAAAGAAAAGGAGCAAGGCTCTAAATCTCCGAGTTGAGACAAATTCTTTTATCTGCCTTACTTTCCCCAACAAAGATAGATTAGCCCATTTTTGCAATTTTCCCTGTCTCTCGCGCCCTCGTAACTCTTACTGAATTATGGCCTTCTGAATCTCCATGGACTTAAGAAGACGCGAATTCAAGCCGTTGCTACCAATGCGCTATGCCACTACTGCTCCCACTCACATATTACTACTACACCGTTCTATCTCTATAAAACACTTGTATTACAGTACATAAGTAATGCTGTTTTACGTAGTAAGTAGGTATATTAAACATAGTACATCTGTCTATTTTTCTGCCTCTGCTTTCTCCATACAATTTTTTCCCTTGCAGCTCTCTGAGAGCATGGAAAACTTTGGGATATTTCTAAAATAGGGAAGGAAGAACACCAGACTTTCAAAATCAAGTGATATAACAGTGGTAAAAACAGAAGCAAGAGAACTGTATACTCGGAGCAGTCAGATCGCTCAAAAGAATTCATCTATTTTTTCTCTTTTTCTCATTCACGTTATGTTCGTATGTAGATAGGACAAAATTACTTGAAGAGAAAAAAAGAAGGCGAAAACATACAGTAAGTAGTTTTTTTTTCAAAAAAGTGGTGGAAGGAAAAGAAGCTAGAACGATGTCTGCTTGGTTTGTCATGGTGTAAAGTAATATATTGCAGAGAGAAGTAAAAGCGCTGGACTTTTGCTGATACCGCCACCGCTATAAAGTATAGAATGTGAAGGCATTCCCATATTTTATAGACTAAGGCCATCCAACATCCAACCCGCCGCTTGTAGATCATTCATCTTATTTTTCCTCGTTTCCTTCGCCTCCAGCAATTGCTTTTTTCTCTCCTTATTATTTGATAATGGATAATGTGATATTGCATTGCATTATTACACAGTACAGCCTGATAAACTAAAAAATTAAACCATGAAGGAAATTACTGTGAACTATCTAGAGATGGTATGATTGATAGAGACAAAATCGAAAATGAAGCATTTCATTTGTGCTTAAATTTTATTGTAATATTTTGTACCTCCTAGTAAGGGTTAGATTTAACTGCACTTAAAATACCCATGCTAGTTCCATGAAACATTACAATGGTAAAATTTTTTAAACTTATTCTTTGTTGAGGAGTTTTGTAATTAAATATATCTGATTGTTAGAAAATACAACATAATACTAAAACAGCTGGAATTAACCCGTTTCTATTTTATGGCAACATTAAACTTACAAACACAATATATGCATACATATGCAAAGCATACAGCAGCCAATAACAAGTTGGCTATGGTGGTGACCTTGCGTTTTGGCTGAATACCCCTCCTTCCCTAATAAAAGGGCAGAGTAAATATTTCTAGCAAACTAGCAAATCATATGAACCGTTACAGGGCAATGTCAAGATAATATAAGGAATGCATGTAAGATATTTGGATGAGTTAAATAATCAATGCTTTTAAAATACACACAGTATACACATGGCATAACTAAGGTTTTTTCTTACCATCGCATATATTTAGAATCTACCAGATTTCAGGTGAAAAATTTGTGGATGATTTTAGGCTGAGAAAGTAATGTGGGGTACACATTCACTCACATTACCTTCTGTCTCACAGCAGGCTAGCTGAGACAAAGGATAAAAAATCTGAATTTACGATGTCACTTTTATCGTCACCAAATAGCCCAGCTTGCAAGGAGCTTGTATTGTAGAACTGTAAACTGCAGAGCAAGGCAAGGCATATATTACCAAGGCATATATTTATATCTATAGTTAATTGGACTCAGTTGATTGTAAGGATGAGTGTACAGTACTGTACAAACATAAGGTAAATGACAAGTTCTATAGAAGGGAATCATTGTAAATGTACACTGATCCAATCCCCTTTTAACTTCTTGATTCTTCCTCTGTCTTCCGTCCTGGAGGCGACAAGATAGCGAGATGCTCATAGGCAAGTTACATACTATGCTCTCACACAACAAAAAATTGTTTTACTTGACTACAAAAAAATGTCTTCTACAAAAAAGTTGACCTTCCTAATCCCGTCAAGTTTTTAACAAGACAAGACGTCACAAGACACGACACAAATAATGTAGCCGAAAGGCAAAAGTCAAAAGTTCAGAGGAGACAACAACGTAAAAACATTCTTTAGCATTCTCTAAGTACATTTATCAGTCTTCTAGTATATTTTCGATAATTCTTCGTGCAAAGATGAAGCATTTGATCAACTGAGTACTGGTCGTAAATTTATAGGCAGACTGCTCGCACTCTACAAGAAGATTCACTTGTGCACCTTGTAAAACCCAGTTTTGAAGTAAATAATGTGATTGTCGATTGTGATGTGGTGGGTCTCAAAATGAAACAGTGATCAGCTTGGTAAAGACGACGATGAAGATCAGATCAGAGGATTGCTGAAAGGATACATATTTCATTTGAAATAGTAACTCACATCATGACTGATTATCTTGAATCTCAAATCCTTGTGCTTGTCACTCTGAGAGAATAAAGATCTTAAAGATAGCAAAATTCGTTTAATTAAAAGTCCGTCACACCAGCAAAAATCGGAACACCGGTACCGTCTTTGCATGATGCATCTGTAATTAAAAACAAATTACTGACAAGAGCTATATTTTAGTTCATGCAAAAAATCCAACAAACTAAATACTGATTGCGAACATACAAAAAATTAGATTAATTGGATGATGTTTTAAATATACACGTCAAACCGCTTTGTTTACAAAGAAGCAACAGCTAATTCTTTCAATGACAAAATA